>PVKP010044477.1:0-16704 GCA_004027715.1 Plecturocebus donacophilus | reverse complement strand
TTCCCCACAGAGCCAGACCTTCCCGGGTTCGTTGTGCTTGCTGTGAAACTCTCAGTCCTCAGCGCTTCCAGTTGCTGTTTTCCTTGTAGGGATGGGACCAGCCGACCCCGTCCATCCCATATACTCCGCACTGAGAAGCGTCGCGCTGGGGCACCGGCAAAACAGCCGCGCCGGCCAAAAGAGTCACGCTGGCGACCCGTGTGGCTCCTCTGCCAGGAATCTCCCAGTCTGTGGGCAACAAAAATTCGTCGGAAAGTGCGGTGTCCACTCTTTCTCTGCGCTTTCACTGGGAGCAGCATTCTTGAGCTGTTGCTAATCGGCCATCTTGGATCTCTCCTGATTTATTTTTTGCCATTTGTTTCCTGCTTCAACTTTGACCAGTACTGTGATCGGTTCCATAATTGACCCAAGAAAACAGACCTTTAAAATAGGATTCTGGGATTGGTTTCTCATAGATCTGAGGAGTGCAGGAATAAACACTTTTCCAGGGATGAATGCAATTTGGGTAATCAGTAGCATTATGGTGGTGTCATTATGAGATTCAAATGATCACAGGTGGTAGCAGAGGATGGAGAGCCTAGAAGACAAGGGCTGTATGAGAGCAGATGATGTGGCACATAGTTGCTATGGCAACAATAGGGATTATACAATATTGTGGAGTTACTTGGCTTTTATGGACCTAGAGGGCATACATGAAGAAAAAGAGAAGTTAAAAGCTTTAAAAATTTCAGTTAAGAATATGTATGGAAAGCCAGAAATCCACCATGGCATCCTTAAAGCAGTCTCTCTTTTCCATAGTTGCATGGAAGATATGATTGAGAACAAAGCCTAGGGTAACGGCAATATTAGATAAGAAACGAGACCCCAAAACAAAGAATATGGTCACATTAGCATCATGGGTGACTTTTAGAACTTTGATCCTCAAGCTGTCCTTGAAACTCATAAATTGATGCCAATTATTCTCAGTATTTTCTCATTTCTTCTAAGCCAACAGTGGAAGTTAGTTCCCAACAGAACATGGAGGGAGAGGTAAAATGCCTGTTCAAGGAGGATATCTTGAAAGAGTTATAAAAGCTTTCTAATCAGTAAAAGCCTGGGAACATATATAGAAGTGCTAGAACAAGAGAGATGAATCAGTTTATCTAACGGTATGACTTAGTGTGTCCTGAGCACCTAGAAGTGGCACTAATCATTGCCTTTATGTATATGTACATAAAAAAGAATAAATAAAATATTCATATTCTTTTTTAAAAAATCCATAAGTTATTGGGGTACAGATGGTGTTTGGTTACATGAGTAAGTTCTTTAGCGGTGATTTGTGACATTTCTGTATACCCATCACCCTAGCAGTATACACTGCACCCTATTTGTAGTCTTTTATCCCTCTTTCCCCTCCCATTTTCTCCCCCAAGTTCCCAAAGTCTATTGTCTCATTCTTTTTCTGTATTTATTATACTTTAAGTTCTGGGATACATGTGCAGAAGCTGCAGGTTTGTTACAATTGTATCATTCTGCCTTTGCATCCTCATAGCTTAGCTCTCACATATCAGTGAGAACATACAATGTTTGGTTTTCCATTCCTGAGTACTTCACTTAGAATAATAGTCTCCAGTCTCATCCAGGTGACTGCAAATGCCATTAATTTATTTCTTTTCATCATGGTTGAGTAGTAGTCTATCATATATATATAATTTCTTTATCTACTCATTGATGGGCATTTGGGTTGATTCCAAGATTTTGCAGTTGTGAATTGTGCTGTTATAAACATGTGTGTGCAAGTATCTTTTATGAATAATGACTTCTTTTTCTCTGGCTAAGTTCCCAGTAGTGGGATTGCTGAATCAAAATTTTAGTTCTTTAAGGAATCTTCACACTGTTTTTCATAGTGGCTGTACTAGTTTACATTTCCACCAGCAGTGTAGAAGTGTTCCCTGATCACTGCATTCATGCCAATATCTATTGTTTTTTAATTTTTTTTTGACTATGGGTGTTCTTGCAGGAGTAAGGTGGTATGGCATTGTGGTTTTGATTTGCGTTTCCCTGATCATTAGTGATGTTGAGCATTTTTTCATATGTTTATTGGCCATTTGTATATCTTCTTTTGAGAATTGTCTATTCATGTCCTTACCCCACTTTTGATGAGGTCATTTGTTTTTTTCCTGCTGATTTATTTGAGTTCATTGTAGATTCTGAATATTAGTCCTTTCTCAGATGTATAGATTGTGAAGATTTTATCCTACTCTGTGGGTTGTCTGTTTACTCTGCTGACTGTTCCTTTTGCTTTGCAAAAACTCTTTAGTTTAATTATGTTCCATTTATTTTTGTTTATATTGCATTTGCTTTTGGGTTCAGGGTGATGAAATCCTTGCCTATGCCAATGCCTAGAAAGGTTTTTCCAATGTTATCTTCTAGAATTTTTATAGTTTCAGCTCTTAAAGTCCTTAATCCATCTTGAGTTGATTTTTGTATAAGGTGAGAGATGGGGATCTAGTTTCACTTCATTTGGCTGTCAGTATTTAGGTTTATTTCTGGGTACTCTATTCTGTTCCATTGGTCTATGTGCCTATTTTTATACCAGTACCATGCTGTTTTGGTGACTATGGCCTTACAGTATAGTTTGAAATCAAGTAGTGTGATGCTTCCAGATTTGTTCTTTTTGCTTAGTCTTGCTTTGGTTATGTGGGCTCTTTTTTGCTTTCATGTGAATTTTAGAATGTTTTTTCTAATTCTATAAAGAATAATGGTGGTATTTTGATGGGGATTGCATTGAATTTGTAGATTGCTTTTGGTAGTATGGTCATTTTCACAATATTGATTTACCCACCCATGAGCATGGGATATGTTTCTATTTGTTTGTGTCGTCTATGATTCCTTTCAACAGTGTTTTGTATTTTTCCCTGTGGAGGTCTTTTGCCTCCTAGGTATATTCCTAATTATTTTATTTATTTTATTTTTTGCAGCTATTGTTAAAGCAGTTGAGTTCTTGATTTCATTCTCTGCTTAGTCATTGTTGGTGTATAGAAGAGCTACTGATTTGTATACATTAGTCTTGTATCTGGAAACTTTGCTGAATTCTTTTACCAGTTCTAGGAGCTTTCTGAAGGAGTCTTTAGGGTTTTCAAGGTAAATGATCATATCATCAGCAAGCAGTGACAGTTTGACTTCCTCTTTACTGATTTGGATGTCTTTTATTGTTTTTCTCTTGTCTGAATGCTCTGGCTAGGACTTCCAGCACTATGTTGAAGAGGAGTGGTAAGAATGGGCATCATTGTTTTGTTCCCATTCTCAGAGGGAATGCTTTCAACTTTTCCCCATTCAATATTATGGTGGCTGTGAGTTTGTCATAGATGGGTTTTATTACATTGAGGTATCTGTCTTGTATGCTGATTTTGCTGAGAGTTTTAATAATAAAGGGATGCTGGATTTTGTTGAATGATTTTTCTATATCTATTGAGATGATCATGTGATTTTTGTTTCTAATTCTGTTTATGTGGTATATCACACTTACTGACTTGTGTGTGTTAAACCATCCCTGCATCCCTGGTATAAAACCCACCTGATCATGGTGGATTTTCTTTTTGATGTGTTATTGGATTCAATTAGCAAGTATTTTGTTAAGGATTTTAGCATCTATGTTCATCAGGGATATCGGTCTGTAGTTTTCTTTTTTGGTTATGTCCTTTCCTGATTTTGGTATTAGGGTGATGCTGGCTTAATAGAATGAATTAGGGAGGATTCCCTCTTTATCTTGTGAAATAGTGTCAATAGGATTGGTATCAATTCTTTGAATGTTTGGTAGAATTCTGCTGTGAATCTCTCTGGTCCTGGTCTTTTCTTTGTTGGTAATTTCTAAATGACTATTTCAATCTTGCTACTTGTTATTGGTCTGTTTAGGGTATATAAGTCTTCCTGATTTCAGCTAGGAGGCTTGCTGTACCAACTCACTTCCTGAGTATCTTCATAAGTTGACAGTTTTGATTGGAACCTGAAATAAGAAAGAACTCTTTGACAGTTCGGACTGCAGTTCCGGCAGTCTTGCCACGTGGACCCTGTGACCAAGCCAAACCAATGGTCTGCTCTGTCAGTGGCAGACAGAAATGCTATGCAGAGCATCTGGCAAGCCCCAGTAGAAGAATCACAAGACAGACACCCTAGAATTTTGGAATAAGGCTATGTTCTCTTCTGCCAACAGCTATTCATTAGAAAAAAGATCCTGACTGTGCTGGTCTTGGAACAGATTGAATTCTTGACCATAGGATATCCAAATTGCCAAACTTCTGGTTTCTGATTCACTGACCCATAAAATTGGATGTGCACAGCACATTGCATTATAAAATGGAAGTAGTTATATATCACGGGTCAGCAAATTTTATCTATCAAATAGCCGATAGTAAATATTTTAGGCTTTGTGGGCCATATGGTTCCGTTGCAACTATTTAACTCTGCTGTTATGGCACAAAAGTGGCCATAAACAAGAAGAAAATGAATGAATATGGCAGTGTTCCAATAAAACTTTATTTATTGACACTGAAATTTGAATTTCAGATAATTTTATGTATTGTGAAATATTACTCTTATTTTGTTTTTTTCTAGTCATTTAAAAATGTAAAGCCCATTCTTAGCTTGCAAACAATGCAAGCTACGAAACAGGTGCCAGGCTGGATTTGGCCAATGGGCTGTGGTTTGTCAATCCCTGGCATATATGAAGCCATACCTGTTGCAGGTCCAGAAGGTACAACAAACTGTCCCAGAAGAGCCAGTGGCTCTGACTCCCATCTGGCTCCTGCTCTGACTGCTTTGCCTTCAACCCTCTCTATGATGAGTTAACTGAAGAAAAAAAGATATAGGCTCAGTTTATGGATGGATCTGTCTGGTGTGCTGGCAACAGGAAAACAGGGATGACTGCTGTACCACGATCCCACTGCTGGTGGGCTCAACCCTGAGCAGTACATACAGTTGTCTACTTTGTGTATGGGGAGAAATGGCTTCAGAAGTAGATCTACATTCACTCAAGAGCAGTTGATAATAGTTTTTTACACTCAGGAATTTGGGAAGGACGCTATTGGAATATTGATCACAATGTGGAGGGGGAGAGAGGGATGTGGATGGGCTTCTTGGAATGAACACAACATAAAGACATTTGTGTCCTGTGTAAATACCCATCAGAGACCATTCATAGTGTCAGATCCTCTCAATAATCAGATGGACAAGATGACTTATTTGGTCATTGTCAGTTACTTTTTATCTCCAGACACCTAAGTACATGCTTAATAGGCTATGGTGACAGGAATAGTGGCTGTACATAGGCTTACTGACTGTGTCTAACCATCATCAAAGTTGTTTGGCTATTACCACTTGGAGAGTCGTGCAGACATTAACAGACTGTGGTTACCAAAATTGTCCATTAGTAGTTAAAATTGGCAAGAGAATAGCAAGAGATACCACAGGGGACCGCATCAGTGACAAACATGTTTCTCTATGCCAGAACTATTTAGTAGCAACTTCATATTTTTATAGTGATTAGAGTCAATCATCCCTTCCACTATGTTAATTCCTTTGGTGCCTACTGCCCTACTGGCACAAAGATCCCAAAGTTACCGGATGCCAGCTGTAGATTTCAATTTAGTGAGACTCTTAATGTGTACCCAAAGAATGAGGGCCTCTGGACTCACAGAGCCTTGCAGAGATAAGAAGCAGACATTCTCCAAGTGGCTTATGAGGAGTAGCAGTAGAAAGGGACACTCCTGTTTTTAATCCCTGATTCTCTGACCAACATATCCTACTGGGGATAAGCATTATATATCAGCATTGGTTTAAGGTACATACTGCATCCTGAAGAACAGCAGCTCATCATCAAAGAATGACATCTCTAAAATGGTGCCTTAGTTTCACCTTTAAGAGTCCACTCTAATGCTGTATCAAGCTGCCAGGCCCTGGATAATGATGCCTATGATAAGACCAATGGAGTCCATGGTCATGAGCTCACTGACCTACTGCCTTTGCCGAACAGTGTTCTTTGGTACAAAGTGTTGTAAAGCAGGAACACATGTTAGAAAACTTGACACTCTGGAGCCCTCATATAGATACCAGTCAAAGCATCATAGGCAGCAAAGTCAAACCCATGCCTGGAAAGCATGTCAATCCCTGTCAGTGTTTCCAGTGTGGAAGGGGTCCAATAACTTGCCATCACTGGGCTAATTGGGTTCCCTGAGGGATATACCGAAGTAGGGTCTCAGCACTGCCTCTATTGACAGCAGGCCACACAACATACACAGCAGTAGAAGTAGCTAGATCATCCTTGGAAAGAAGAAGTCCAACTTATTAGGTGCCTGCATAGATTTTTTTTTTGGCCACTGTGGCTGCAACTATGTGTTCAGTGTACAAACAATGGTGAGTCTGAGGACAGAGCCAGCTGACATCTACTAGCTGACTCTTCCTTTCCACTTAGTTGTCTTGTGCCTCGCCTTCAGTGGAGACTGGTGGGCACTGATGCATGATACAAAGATCCTTTCCCTTTATACCCCACCCGCCATAGGTCTATCCCCATATTTCTTCCCCCAGATCTCTTTGTCTTCAGTCCTTCAATCTTGCTCCTTTCAGTCCCTGACCAACTAACCAAACTATTCAGCCCTGCCACTGAGTCCATACATATTCTTATTTTGGCTCCCTCTCCCTCCACCAAAAGCACTGCTCACCGGGAGGATTTTCCCTTATCACTATTTAGGATCCCCACCTCCCCCCGGGTGCTATAGTGGAATAGCATCCATTTTTGGTTCCAACCAAAATATTGAGCCATCCCATCTACACAACAAACCTGAGTTTTTCTTCCTTGATCAACTGGTAATAGAGAACTGTGTTAAGGCCATAGGAGTAAGCCGAAGGCAAAGTGTATATGCAATAGTCATGGGTTACATGTGGTTCTGGGCTACCTATTTGTGCAGCTTACTTCTGCCCCTTAGATCTGCCTGGGCTTGATACAAAATGCATCATTTCCATTGTATGACAGATTGCTCATGGGCCTTCTCAGTTTTATGAGCTGGTGGGTCTGACAGCACCCAATTCACAATGGGCACCTCTAGTCAAATAGTCCCTTAGTGACTGTAGTGGTCATAGCTTGGTTTGCAACCAAACCTGATAATATGCCAGCAGTTGCTTTTAGCATAGAGGATAGTTCTATGCTGCACATGCATGATCTTAATTCAGAACTCTAGGAGGTCCCTATTGCAACTTCCTATTGGAGCTTGCTAAGTACTCCTCCTGATTTCTTGATCTATTATATATACATTTAATGTAATGGAGTATACATTGTCATTTGGCATAAGCAACAAGGTTATTTGTACTACAGCCTGGATAATACTTGTACTGTAGTTCCACCAGAACAATCTGGGTCTCTCAAAACTGTCAGCCTTCTGCATCACATGACAAATAGATTGGAACAGTATTCCTAAGTATAGTATGTTGCCTCTAAAACATGAAGAGGCCTACCAAATGCTATGCTTCATAGTGTTAGAAGGTGCCAAGTGCCATAATTTGCCCCTTACCTTGGAGGCAATGTCCTGGCATGCCCCAGACTAATGGACGCCTGAAAAAGTCACTGTTGTGGTGTTCTTTAAATTTTTATAGAATTTATATCCCTCCCTCTGGAATACCTGGGTCTCATGAGACTATCCAGAGTACTTATTGCTTCTTACTCATCTGGTCTGATTAACATGATATCAAGAATGTAACAGACAAATGTGATGTTGTCTGGAATGTTCAGATGGTCCAGGTTCATTTGGCTCATATCATGATAAAGGGCAGGACAACTGAAGGACAAGATTGCAGATGTAATCTGTTGTCCATCTCAGTTAAATCTGAATTGCTTCTGATGCTTCTTTCTCATGGGCATTCAATAGTGCATTCAATACCAGAAGCTGAGACTGGAGTTTGTCCTTGGTTACACTTGTGGTGGTCCACTGCCATCTGACCATCCAGGTTTTCTGGGGCCAGATTGGTGAAATAAATGGGAATACAATAGTGGGACTAAGACCTCCCATTCTACCCAGGATGTGGCATTGGTTTTAGGTTACTGTCTTAGCAGAGGCTGGGGGTTAAATTGGGAGCAGGGATTGTTCCCTGATAATTTTAGCTTCTTCCTGCCACAGAATTGTTAGGGAAGGAGGCTGTTATTTTTCAGAGAGAGAGCAGCCAAGTGTCAAGGTGTTCAGTTAAGATCATGAACCGTACTGAAACTAACACTTCAGCCTTTATTCACTTACTTTGACAGTATAAACAAGAGGCTAAACAGAAAAGGACGACAGGTCCCCAGTGTCCCATTTACCCCTTATGAAATGGCATCGGGCAAGGGTCTGATGCCTCTATGCCAACTAGGAGATTGTCTCATGCTGGAGGAGCTCCAAATAAAAAGTTCCTGCTGTTTTCTGGTCTGTGGGACTGGTGAGGAGGAGAGGTAGAAGGACTAGTGGTAGAAAAGTATAGAATCTTGAGTCAGTCTGAAAAAAGTGTTCAGGGCCCCTCAATAAGTAGGCTTTGTCAGAAGCATCTGAACAATGTCTCACTGGAGGCCTGTCTCAATAAAAAGACTTCCAAATGGAGGTGTCAAGGCAAGAATACCAATGTGCACAAGAGCATGGCTGACCCGGGGGCCTGAATTCTTGCCTGCAACTTTCTGCAGAGATGGCAATGCACTGGCTGTGCACCAAGTCTGGTGTGGGAAAAACAGATATCCTCCCCCACCCCATGCTAGCACCCACCCTCCTACTTCCTCAGCCTTTGAAATTGCCTCTGATAGGGTCTGAAAGATTACACATAGGATTTTGACTTGGAGCCAAACTCCCCAGTGATTGTGCTGCCTAGATAACTGATTATGGGGGAAATTGGGTTGCTGCTACACCATGGAAAAAGGAGGACTATGGAGCTCAGAGGGCTTTTTCTTGGAGGGTGGGGCATGTACTCCTTTTTGTTTAGTATTCCTTTCTAAAGGTTTTATTGCTAGGAAACTGAGACAATTTAATAAAGACAAGACCACCGAAGACTCATGGACATAAATAAAATTTGGGGTCTCTACCAGGTAAAGAAGCCCATCCGACTGAGGTGCTGGCAGAGAGTAAGGGGAACATGGAATGGGTAGAGGAGAGAGGCCATTCTGATGACTAACCTAAGACCACACACACACTCACACACACACACACACACACCACACACACACACACACACACACACACACACACACACCCCAGTAGCAGTGATGCTCACGCCATGTAATTGCTAAATGCCAATTTAGCCCAGTGCAATACTTCAACATGAATTTTGTATTGAGAGAACAACATATCCTACTCTGCTGTTCTATTCCAACTGCTTTTGCAATTACATGGCATAAACATGCAAACCTGCTGTGATTTTGTAGCTGATGGGACTTCCTGTGTACTGTGGCTTGGGACATAAACTTTTCAGAGAAATGGAGAAGAAGAGGGGATGTGGATGGGCAGAAAATGGGGTCTGTGCTAGATAGCTTCCATTTGTTCTTCTAGATCCTCTTGCCATGTTTTTCCACCCTCCTCTGCTCCAGGAGGCAGTTCTGTATGAACTACATCAAAAATCCTTCTTGCCTTCTGTTTTCTCATTGGGTTTGGCCAATGAGGAGACCAAGTAGGAGATTAGTGGGAGGGAAGGGTTTGAGGTGAGGATATATATTTTTTGAGCTTTCTCCCTGCAGGTTTGCCT
The DNA here is from genome assembly GCA_004027715.1 of Plecturocebus donacophilus. Lineage (NCBI taxonomy): Eukaryota > Metazoa > Chordata > Mammalia > Primates > Pitheciidae > Plecturocebus > Plecturocebus donacophilus. Next base: position 6,981 of record PVKP010044477.1, on the reverse strand, counting down.
TAAGTTGGCCGTGACCCTTGCCCAAGGTCATGGTTCCTCCCAAGGTGGTCTCTTTCCCACAATACTCCCCTTTGGATTTTCAGTGACTGCTCTCTCCCTTCATTCTTCAGGCCTAGGGGTAGTAACAGCTCCTAGCCCCTGGTTTCTCTGCTAACCTTTACCTTTTCCTGCACCCTACCAATGACTGTGTAAACAGTTCTTTTGTTAAACCTGCCTTGAATTATCCCTATTTACTAAAATGGTTCTTGGCTCACCTTCTTCAGTGGTGCCTCCATAAGTGATAATTTCTGAAAGGCAAATTTTAGTACACACTTCCTCTTCCTAAAATTCCTATTGGCTCTCTGTCACCTACAGAAAGATGTTTACATTTCTGGCATGGTTATCTATTTAAGGAGCACTCTCCAGCTACCTGCCACCATTTCCTCCTACACACTCTGCCTTCCAGCAACACTGAACGATGTACAGCCCCCAGAAGAGATTCTCTTTTTGCTTATTAAAACATGAGCTAGAGTTCTTGAATGTCTATGATCTGTTTCTTTCTTGGGCTTCACAGTAGCTGGTTGAAATCATTCTTCTTTTGGAGTAAAATCTTCCCTTCTTCCCTTGGATGTCATCATTTCCTCTGAATTTTAATCCTTACTTCTTTCCCCTGTAGAAAGTTTCCCTTGTGAGAGGGGGGCAGATCCTTTTTTGAATTTCTGAACTGCCATGATACACTAGAGACTCGTAGTAACTTAATTATTCCTCTTATTCCAGCTAAACTCTCAAGAAATCTCTGAGCAAATAAATGATCAGATTGGGGTTTTAAGCCCACATTTATTTTAAGATGCAACAAATTAATTAAAAATTAATTTGATCAAAATCCAGAATGTATACAAGTTAAGCAAATAGAACTGTGTGTACCATCATGTATTGTCTCTGAGTTAAGCTAGTCTGCTGTTTTTAACACCCTGAAACTGGATAGAAAGCAATAACTGACTTAGGCCAAAATAAAGTTAGGTAACCAGCATGATTTTATACTCTTTTTATTCTATAAAACCTAATATACATACAGAAGAAAACTCCACAAATAGGCTTAATTTTTAGTTCAGGTTATAGTGCCAATAGAGCTAGAATTGAGGGTTTAATTCTTATAATTGGTTAGTGTGAACCATGCTGCTCTGTGGCCCCAGACTGTGTCTGGACTTCAAAAATATCTGCTGCAAAATATCTGCCTTTTATATTTAAAAAGTGCTGCATATTATAATATGTGTGTTTGAATACAAAGAAAATTAGTGTATCTTTTCTCTCTTTTTATACAAAAGACATAAACCGGACCAAAAAAGCAATAGACACAGTGTCTAAGAGCTCTTTTTAATAACGATTTTTTCCATTTTCTCTTTGAGCAAGCTTCTGAGTACCTCCCGTGTACTTCCATGGGCAAGAGTAAGAAAGAAGCAGAACAGATGATTCGTGTTATGTGACTTGGAGTTTGTAGGCTTCACCATAGCTCATTTTGGCTTTTAGTACAAATACATAATACAAGAGCAAATATACTTGCATTAGCATCTTTTCTCTTGTTTCCATGTGATTTGGATAAAAGTGAGGAAGACTGGATTGCTTGCTGGAATTCAGGGGGAAAATGTCAATTTAGCCCAGTGCAATTAATCAGCATGAATTCTGTATTGCGAGAGCAACATATCCTACTCCACTGTTCAATTCCAAATAATATTTAATTGCTTTCTGAACCTCTTCCAACTTCAATTAGTGTTAATTTAGTATGTAACTAAATACATTACCCTAAAATAATTAGGAATGGTAGAGTGTCCTCCATAACATATGTGATTTGTATTAGCAGAAAAATCTTAAACTGGGAAACAGACACAAACTACTGAAAATGATCCCTCAAATCCCCAGTTCCCCTCCCCCTACACAAGACACACATAGGGACTTAATTAGTAGTAGATTCATTTAGTCATTTATGTGGCACAGGCTCTTACTGGTTATATAGGATATGGTCAAATGCCTTGGCGTGATGTACTAGGCCCTTCATGATCTGACTTCTACTTCATCCTACACTCCAATTCCACCGGTGTGACATGGTTTTCTCCTACACCTCTGTATTATTGTTTTTGCAGTGCTATCTCCCTTAAATGCCCTCCCTGTCTAACTGAATCACTTGACCTCCACCTCCCCACACTTTCATCCCTGCTGGACTGTGGTTTGGCAGTAGCTTTGCTCCTCTGACCAACACCACAGCTCCCATGGTTACAGCTTTCACTTGACACTCTTTCAGCCTGGGGGGTGTTAACTTCTTCCCATTTCTGTTCATTCTTGGGCCCTTCACCATCCCTGTGAGTTCCTTTAACCCTCTCCTGTCTCTGTAAATAGTCCTTCCAGTAAACACTTGTTATGTAGCCTTTGAGTGTACTCTCTCTCTCTCTTGCTAGGACAATGACTAATATAGTTAGGTTCTTTATGACACCACATCTTTGGGTAGAATTAAAGTTTTATCCTCTCACTGAACTAATCACAGATTTATATCATACAACCATATTCAGTTGTACCATTTATTAAAAAGTTTATGTCCAGCTGGATGCAGTGGCTCACACCTGTAATCTTAGCACTTTGGGAGGCCAAGGTGGGCAGATCACTTGAGGCCAGTAGTTTGAAACCAGCCTGGCCAAAATGGCAAGACCCTATCTCTATTAAAAACATAAAAATTGGAGAGACAGTGGGACAGAGGAATGGGAAATGACATAAGGATTGCAGACACAAGGTTTCAAGATGGCAGTGCCTGACAAGTTGACAGGGAGGTTGAATTGAAGGCCTTTGCCAAGTGAAAGAGGTCAGGAATCACCCCTTCCCCACTTCCTGCAGTCCTGGGAGCACAGCAGAAGCATTTTGCTTTTCTTTTTTTTAATGAACAAGTAAACCATAGAAATTGTCAACATGGGAAGGAGATCTACATCATCCACCAAGAATGGAAAATTTATGAACCCTACAGACCAAGCCTGAAAGGAAGACTGGAAGAGAGAATTGAAGAAAAACAAAAACAGCTCATGATGGTTCGAGCTGCAGTTTTAAAGATGAGGGATCCCAAACATTATCTGAGACATGGAGAAATGGGATGAAATGGAGTGCAACAGCCACACTTAAATGAGAAAGTACTGAAAGACAAGTGTAAAAAGCTACGTGAAACCCTTGAACGTATTCTACGACTCTATGTAAAAGAGAATCCAGATATTTACAAAAAATTGAGAAAGCTAGAGTCGATTATGAACAGAAGAGGGCTCAACTTAACTAATAGTTTGATGCTGTCAAGAATGCTCAGTACCTGGAAGTGGAGAGTATTCCTTTGCCAGATGTGCTGCATGCTCCTTCCAACATTTTGATCCAGGACATTCCACTTCCTGGTGCCCAGCCACCCTCCATCCTTAAAGAAAACCTCAGCCTGTGGGCCTCCAACTTGGGCAGTTTCTAACCTTCTTCTTCTTGGGACATGGTGCTTCACGTTTGCCCCCAGCAGAAAACCTCTTGGCCCTCCCCGTGGTCTACCTCCTCCTCAAGTTGTGCAGATGTATGGCTGTAAAGTCGGCTTTGCCCTAGATCGTCCCCCTCGTAGGTGAGATGAAGACATGTTGCATAGTCTTGAACTTGCCCAGTGAGGTCATTATGAGGTTGTTTTTAGCACCAGATGATGGCTACCCTGAGGACATGGATCAAGATAAGCATGATGACATACTGATGACAGTGACACCGACAGATCACATGGATAAAGTGTGCACCTTGATGATGGTGAGAGAGGCAACAGTGAGGAAAAGAAGTTAAGTCTGAGTGTACGGTTTGCAGATATGCCTGGAAAATCAAGGAAGAAAAAGACAAACATGACAGACCTGACTCTTCTTCAAGCCATGAAGAACCTGCTTCATATGGCAGGTCAAGAAGTCTCTGAGGAGGGACAGAAAATAGAGGAATTTTCAGAGGACAATGATGAAGATGATTCAGATGACTCTGAAGCAGAAAAACAATTACGAAAACAGCATAAAGAGGAATCTCATTCTGATGGCACATCTACTGCTTCTTCACAGCAGCAGGCTCCCCTACAGTCTGTTTCTCCTTCTCAGATACAAGGACGTCCCATGCCAGGACCACTATCTCTTGGATCACCACCTGCTTCACTATTATAGCCTCTTGGGCCACCTATGGGCCTTTCCTCTGGACCACCTCCAGGAGCCCTTCCATTTCTGAAACCACCTGGAATGCCAGGACTCCCAAGGGCCTTTACCCTGACTTTTATTTCCAGGACCACCACCCTGGCCCTCCCCCAGGTCCTGCTGGTCCCTCTCCTTGGGGACCCCCACCAAAGTTACCTCCACCTGCACCTCCAGGTATTCCTCCACCTTGTCCTTGCATGATGCACCCACCTTTGGTGCCTCCCCTTGGACCTGCCCCCCTGGGCTTTTCACACCAGCTCCCTTGCTGAACCCTGGGGTTTTAAGTGCCCCCCACCAACTTGATTCAGCAACCCCAAGCAGATAATATGAGTGTAGCCACTGTTGAGAAGAAAGCCACAGCAAACATCAGTGCCAAACCACAGATCACTGATCCCAAGGCAGAGATTACTCAATTTGTGCCCAACGTAGTGAGAGTATGTTAGATCTGGTCTTTCTGTTCCTGTCTCAGTACAAACTAAGGATGATGTATATGAGACTTTCATGAAATAGATGGAAGGGCTACTGTGACAGCTTTTGATGCCAGAACAGGCTTCTGTTCACAACAGTGGCCCATGGAGAAAGGGGCTTTTATTAAACTTAGATGAAAGAGCTGCTTCCATTGTCAGGGAATTTTCTAATTTCAGTTCGAGGAATATCCTAAAATTTAGCCTTGTTCAGAATTTGCTGTACATAAAATAGGGTATTTCATTCAGAATAGATCAGTTATTGAAGCAGTACTGCTAACATGCATTCCCTTTCACACCAACATTTGCATCCTGTTTCTTCCCCTTCTCCAGTTCTTAGGAAATTTGTGGTTGGGGGGATCTTAGTTGCTTATTTGTTTTGACCCTCTTCTTATGTGCTGTGGGCACTGGAGTAGAGATTTCTGAAAAGCCAGTTTATTTCATCTTGCCTTTTGTGTTTGAGTTATTTTTAAATATTTTTCTGTAAATATTTTGTAATATTTTACTTGTAATGAAATGGATCACAACATCATTTCCTAATACAAGGCAGGACATGTGGAAAGAAAATGTACAATTCTTTAAAATTGTTTCCCACTGACAAATATATATATATTTGTGTGTGTGTGTGTGTTTGTGTGTGTGTGTGTGTGTGTGTGTGTGTATAAATTAACCTGGTGTGGTGGTAAGCACCTGTAGTCCCATTTACTCGGGAGGTTAAGGCATGAGAATCACTTGAACCCAGGAGGCTGAGGTAGCAGTGAGCCAAGATGGCGACACTGCACTCCAGCCTGGGCAATAAAGCCAGACTCTATTTAAAAAAAAAAAAAAAAGAGTTGGCCAGGTGTGGTGGCTCATGGCTGTAATCCCAGCACTTTGGGAGGCTGAGATGGGTGGATCACAAGGTCAGGAGATTGAGACCATCCTGGCCAACATGGTGAAACCCCATCTCTATCAAAAATACAAAATTAGCTGGGTGTGGTGGTGCATGCCTGTAATCCCAGCTACTTGGGAGGCTGAGGCAGGAGAATTGCTTGAACCTGGAAGTCGGAGGTTGCAGTGAGCTGAGATTGTGACACTGCATTCCAGCTTGGCGTCAGAACAAGACTCTGTCTCAAAAAAAAAAAAAGTTTATTTTTCTCTAGAGTCAAATGAATCTCTCAGTATCAACAGGATGGAGCAGTGCCTGATGTATATTTAGTCCTCAGTAAATATTTTTGAATAAATTGATGAATATCATAAATAGTATTATTCACAGTAACATTTTCTTAACATTTTTATGTGTCAGTTTTCCTGCATACATTATCTCATTTAACACTTACAATAATTCTATAAGGTGAGATGAACATTCTTGTGTTATAAATGAGTACACTGAAATTTAGAGAGTGTAAATAGTTGGTTCAAGTCATAGTAAATGAAAGAATAAACCTAAGTCTTTTGAGTGGTGGATATTTTGCTAGTATTTTCTAAGAGTTCCTATTTCCATCTTGAACCCCATTCGGGGACAAATATCTGAGTGTTAATGAAACTAACATGATTATTCACACAGCATAAGATGTAAATGTTGTGGTATTATATGCAGATTTTGAATGAATCAATAAGAGAAACTTCATACAGTTTATGCATTTGACTGTTGATATGTCAAACTAATTATCTAATTTTTATTTGGAAATGCATAATTCCTTTGCCACTGGGGTGGGATCCATAAAGGAGTGGGAGGGGCTGGGGAACCAGTAATAATCCAGTTGGAACAGATTTCAATCATCCATTCACAGCAGAAAACCACACACCTTAGACCTATGCCAAGATCTATCAAACCATCAATGCATTTACAAAGTTTATTCCTTGATCATTTGATAGTGAAACACATGATTTATGAGGTTCACATTATATACTAATCCCTTTTGTTATCATTCAAATAAAAATTCTGGAGCCTTCTTACTGTGGGCCAGCTCTGTACCTGGTCTGTGCTCACATATTTGCTCTATCACTAAAAGACTCATACTGATGTTTAAAATGCCAAGAATAGAAAAGTGCTACAGATGCCATATGTGATATGGTTTCGCTGTGTCTCCACCCAAATCTCATCTTAAATTCTCACGTGTTGGAGAGAGAGGAGAGGAGAGATCCAAGATGGCCGACTAGCAACAGCTCAGGAATGTAGCTCCCAGTGAAAGCGCAGAGAACTAGTGGACGCCGCACTTTCCGACGAGTTTTTGTTGCCCACAGACCGGGAGATTCCCGGCGGAGAAGCCACGCGGGTCGCCGGCGCGACTCTTTTGGCCGGCGCGGCTGTTTTGCCGGCGCCCGGCGCGGCGCTTCCC
>PVKP010044476.1:0-16704 GCA_004027715.1 Plecturocebus donacophilus | reverse complement strand
TCCCCAATGACCTCTCACCCAGAGTCAAAGCCAAAGTCCTCACGAAGGACACGGGCCCTCCTCGGCCTGCCCATCCTCACTTTCTCTCTCTGATCTCCTTGGCCACCATGCTTCCCCGGCTCCCTGGGCTGGGCTCCTCGTTGCTCCCAAAGGCCCAGGCACACTCTTGCCCCAGGGGCTTGGCACTGCCATGTCCACTACCCTGCCCCCAGACATCCCTGTGGCTTGCTCCCTCACCTCCTCTCATCTTTGCTCAATGCCGTTGTCTCAATGAAGCCTCCTCTGACCACTCAGCCTTTTTGTTTTTGTTATGAGACGGAGTCTCACTCTGTTGCCCAGGCTCGAGTGCAGTGGTGCAATCTTGGCTCACTGCAACCTCTACCTCCTAGGTTCAAGCAATTCTTCTGCCTCAGCCTCCCAAGTAGCTGGGATTATAGGCACTCACCACCACACCCAGCTAATTTTTGTATTTTTAGTAGACACGAGGTTTCACCATGTTGGTCAGGCTGGTCTTGAACTCCCGACCTTGTCATCCATCTGTCTCGGCCTCCCAAAGAGCTGGAATTACAGGCATGAGCCACGGCGCCGGGCCCTCGCCATTCAGTTTTAAATGACAGCCCCTCCCCACCCTCCACACATTTCTCAGTCCTCCTCTCTCTTTCTTGTAAATTTAACTTTTTATTAACAGAGATGGACTTTCACCATGTTGGCCAGGTTAGTCTTGAACTCCTGGCTTCAAGTGATCTGCCTACCTCGGCCTCCCAAACTGCTGGGATTACAGGCGTGAGCCACTGCGCCCGGCCAGTCTTCCTCCTTTCTTTTCCTGCTTTATTTCTTCCATAACCTGATCATGACCTGACAACGTGTTTTGATGATCTCCACTCGCATGAATATAAGTTCCACAAAGGCAGGAATTATTGTCTATTATGTTCACATTCATGGTACTCCCCGGTGCCTAGGCATAGAAGGAGGTGCTTAAGGTTTGTTGAATGAATATGTGAAAGATGGCGGAACTGAAGTTCTGTCTGGTGCAGGTAAGGGGAGTAGGCCATGAAGTGAGGACATCATCACTTTCCTTTTTTGCCAAATGAAGGGGTTGGCCTAGACACCCAGGAGACCATTAACCCCATGGGAACTGTGCACATCATTGGGTGAGTCTCTGCCTCCAGCACTTTTCGGGAACAAGGGTCTCTAGCTTCTTGCAGACATTGAACAGAGCCTGTGATCTCCCAGCAGAGCTCAGTACCCTCCCAGCACCGACATCTCGTAATTGGCTCTAATTGGTTTGAATCCTTGCCTTCTGAGAACCTAAGATGCTAACATCCCATCATCTTATTCAAGTCCCAGCAGCCGGGGGCGGGGGGGGCGGGGGTCCTGGCCCCAAGGCAGGGAGGGGAAACCAGAGGGGACTTTGGCAGGGTCAGGGTGTGGGGGCAGTAGTGCTTATGGGGACATTGGAAAGAGTGACAAAGGAGACTCATATGCTGTATGCGCTGTTTTCTTCCCTTTATTTAAAAGAAAATAGACTTAAAGCAAGTATGACGAAATGTGAACAATTGTCAATGCTGGGTACTGGGCATGGGGGTGTTTATCACAGCGCTGTACTTTTCCTATATTTTAAAAAATCCTTTAAAAAATACAGAGTTGGGGGTGGGCATTCGTAGTTATAGCTTATGATTAGTAACAGAGAGGCAGTTTCTGGGGGCCCGGGGGACCTGCACTTTGAGCATTTTTGCAGCATATGTGGGGGTGGAGGGGCTGGCCGGGTCTGGGACCCTTGCCTGGAGCTGATAGAGCCCTCTCTCCTCCCATGCTTCCCCCTCCCAGGTCTCAGTTTCCTGCCTTCCTGGGAAGTGGGGAAAGGCTGAGAGGCCCCGTGCTGGGGGTGAAGCTAATTCATTAGTTATGCCTCAACAAGGACCGGGTGCCTGCGGTGCCAGCATGATTCATCATGATGATTGCCCCACTGCCAGCCTGCGTGGGCCCGGAACGCCAGCACATTTTACCTTTACCCACTGAGAAGGGCCTGGTGGGAGGTGAAGGTACGGGATCTTCGGAGAGCAAGAAAAAGACTCTGAGAAAGAAGAGGGCTGGTCCTCCATGCTCTCAGCCCCAGGAAGCTCTGCCAGGCTGGTACCAGGGTGGAGAGGCTCATGTGGGCTCATGTGGTGCTGCCCGTGCCGATGAAGCCCAAGAGGACAGCCTGGTGCTGGAGTGCCAGCCTGAGCATGTGGAGAGGCTGCTGCGGAGCCTCCTCCACAGCCAGTATTCCCTCGGTGAAACAGCTTGGGTGTGGGGAGAGGGACTCATCCTCATCCCATTAGCCTGGCTGGGTATTCCCTACCTGTCTGGTCTCCGGGAGCTTCACCTCTTCCAAGAAGTTCTCCTGACTGAGTAGAAGGGAGAGAGCTGGATTGGAACTTAAGTGACATCTGGGAGGAGCCTGAAGCCCCTCCGGCTGGGGCTGAGACTCCTATACCTCAGATCTGGTGTCTGGGTTCCACTTGGGTCCTCTACCTTGGCCTGGATTCCTGCTTTTGTTTTGCCAGTCTCTCCCAGAATGGAGGGATCTGGCTGGTTCCTGGCTCAGAGCAACATCTGCCTCTGTATCCCCCATCACCTGTCTGCCCCCTGACACCTCTTGCCATATTAGAATTGCTATCGCTCTGCCCTTTCATTCTTTTATCCAACAAATATATATTATCTGAAAAAAGTATGTGCTGAATCATTTCGTTTGTCTGAGATTCAAGAACAGGCGAAACTGATTCATGAGGATAGAGGTCAGGCTCACGGTTGCCTTCTGAGGTGGGGATTGACTGCAAGAGGCTTGAGAGAACTCGTGGGGCAATGGAAAGGGGACAGGGGTGTGTACCTTTGTCAAAACGCATCCAAGAGTACACTTCAGATCTATTCAGTGAAAACTGTATGCAAGGTTTGCTTCCACTTTCTTTAATGTTAAAACTTTTCAGCCAGGTGCAGTGGCTCACTCCCAGCATTTTGGGAGGCCGAGGCGGATGGATCACCTGAGTCAGAAGTTTGAGACCAGCCTGACCAACATGGTGAAACCTTGTCTCTTCTAAAACACAAAAATTAGCCGGGCATGGTGGCAGGTGCCTGTAGTCTCAGCTACTTGGGAGGCTGAAGCAAGAGAATCGCTTGAATCCAGGAGGCGGAGGTTGCAATGAGCTGAGATCATGCCATTGTACTCTAATCTGGGCAACAAGAACAAAACTTCGTCTCAAAAGATAAATAAATAAATAAATACATATAAAAATGTTCACTGACTGTCTACTATATGCTCTAGAGCCTGTGCCAGCAGGGAGGGAGATGTACAAACCTGCCTGCCTGGGCAGTTTACATTCCAGTGAGGATGGTACCCATCCTTGGGTTGCATTGGCAACTGCTCTCTGCCCTTGGGTTGTCCTCCCTTCTCCTTGCCTGCAGTGGGGATGGCAGTGGGGGTGGGCCAGAGGGCAGCGTGCTGTCCTGAGGTCAATCCATTCAGCCAGTTACATGGATCACATCAGCCGGGTTCAAGAGAAGGCAGGACGCAGGAGGTTTGGAGCCTGAAAATTCAGCCCCCGAGCTGCAACGTCTATGCATTGTGTGATCTTAAGCAGGGCGCCTAATTCCCGTCAGGTGACTTTCCTCGTCTTTCATATGGGATTAGAATGCTCTCTTTGTAGCTTTGTCCCCAGAATCAGAGGCTCTGTTGTGAGAAAATTCATTGTTGGAGGTGGAGTTTCCATCTATCGGTATAGTTTATAGTTAGAAACACAGGCTCTCGAGTCACACGAACCTGGCTTCGAATCCAGCTGCTCACGAGCTGAATGACCTTGGGCACTTCACCCAGCTCAGACTGACCCAGTTCAAGTCATGTCTCTGAGCCTCAGTTTCTCCATCTTTAAAATTGGGGTGATGAGGGTGTCTACCTTATAGGCTGTGCCAAGGACCCAACTCAATGCCTTCAGCATAGTGTGGGCACAAGTGGCAGCTGTCCTTTTCTGCCAGGAGCTCCGGCAGAAGGGCTCCAGATGGGAGGTGAGGGGAGAGGGCAGGAGGGAACGGCTGGAGACACGGAATGACAGTGGTCATGACTGGTGGCTCAAAGGCGTTCACGTGTCCCAGTCCTCTGTCCACCGCAGCCACACACAGACCTTGAGCTTCGATGGAGGGATCGTGGCAGAGGAGAGGGGTGTGAGTGTAGCAATGAGGAAGCTGTGGGGCAATTAGGCAGAGCGGAGCCAAGCCTTGGGTACCGGTAAAACCAGCATACATGAAAGGGGCCGGACGGTAACAGTTTCCAGTTACTATACTGAAGTGACCCCAGCAGGGAGGCTGGCCGCACGCCGCTCGACGTGAATGGCCGGCCGTGACCGCGCCCCTCAGCCCTTCCTTGTGAGCCTCTAGTTCAGTCTTTGGTCCACAGCCGGTGCTTCCTCCCTCTGGGACCCGCGGCTCTGGGGCGCACGCAACCGCACACCAAACGGCGTCGGGCATCAGGGCCAGGCTTGGCGGGAGGGGAATCCCTCGGTTTGCGCTTGCTCCGCGGTGGGCTGGATGGGCAGGAGGGGGCGGGCTTCGGCGCTGGGACCCCGCTCGGGTGGCGCCTTGGCCCCGCCCCGCCCCGCCCACCCGCCGCCTCATTGGCAGCCGCTCGCGCGTCGGGGTTGCCAGGGTGACGGGTCGCTAAGCTGCGAGTCAGCGCGAACCCTATTCAGTCGGCCTCCGGCGGAGGCAGCGGGGGAGGCCCGAGGGCGGGCGGCGGAGCGCGGCGCGCGGCGGTGGGGCCCCAAGCGGGCGCCTCCTCCCGGCCCGGCACGGCCCCCCTCCCGGCGCGGGGGCAGGCCGGGGCGGGGGGCCCGGGGGCCGGCGCGGCTCCGGCCCCGTCGGGGCGGCCGTGGGGAGGCCGGGGCGGGGCGATGCCGGGCGCTGGCGGTGGCGGTGTTGGCGGCCCCTGCCGGGGCCCGTGACCATGGGCATCGCCGAGTCCACGCCGGATGAGCTGCCGTCGGACGCGGAGGAGCAGTTGCGCAGCGGCGAGCAGCAGCTGGAGCTGAGCGGGCGGCGGCTGCGGCGGCTGCCCAGCGCGGTGTGCGCGCTGAGCCGCCTGCAGAAGCTGTATGTGAGCGGCACGGGGCTGCGCGAACTGCCCGAGGAGATCGAGGAGCTGCGCGAGCTGCGCATCCTGGCGCTGGACTTCAACAAGCTCGAGCGCCTGCCTGACGGCCTGTGCCGCCTGCCGCGCCTCACGCGCCTCTACCTGGGTGGCAACCGGCTGCTGGCGCTGCCCGCGGACTTCGCGCAGCTGCAGAGCCTGCGCTGCCTCTGGATCGAGGGCAACTTCTTGCGGCGCTTCCCGCGGCCGCTGCTGCGCCTGGTGGCGCTGCAGTCGCTCCAGATGGGCGACAACCGGCTGCGCGCGCTGCCGGCCGAGCTGCCGCGCATGACGGGCTTGCGTGGCCTCTGGCTCTACGGCAACCGCTTCGAGGAGTTCCCGCCCGCGCTGCTGCGCATGGGCCGCCTCCACATCCTCGACCTCGACCGCAACCGCCTGGGCGGCTTCCCCGACCTGCACCCGCTACGCGCACTGCGCGTCTTCTCCTATGACCACAATCCCGTCACCGGGCCCCCGCGCGTCGCGGACACCGTGTTCCTCGTGGGCGAGGGCGCCGTCGAGCGCATGGCGGAGCGCGACGAGCCCACGCCCCGGCCTCCGCCCCGGCGCCCAGCACGCGCCTTTGAGGATGAGGAGGAGGAAGACCTGCTCATAGGCGGCGCTGGCTCTCGGACTCTGGGCGCCCCCGGGGACAGCCTTCACGCCCTGGAAGCCGCTCCAGGACTGGGCACTTGAGCTTCTGTTCTGGCTGATGGGCGTCGGCCACTCTGAGAGGAGGGGCTCCGGGAAGCTTTGGCTGCGTAGGCCTGCGGGACCGGTGGGCCCCTACTTTGGGCAATGGAGCGGCCACTTTTGGCGAGCTGCAGGGCACTGCCAGGCCGGGGGCTCATCTTCAGACACTCCTAGGTAGTAAGAGGACTGACTGCCCCCTGGCTGATCTGTGGGCAATTGTCAGACCAAGAAGTCTGGGGTGGGTCCAGTCCTCGATGGAGCGATTGAGAGCACAGGAGCCAGATTCCTCCTGGAACCAGGGTCACTGAGGGCCACAGAATCGTCACGTCTTGCTGCATCTGGATGCAGGGGGCCCACCACCCTCCCACCTAATAGGGTTTGGATCTCCTGGGCCCACCCTTTTTAGGGCAGGAGCCGCTGCCTCTGGGGTGGACTGCCCTTGGGAAGAAGGCCTGGCCCCGGGGGCAGGGGCTTGGTGCCCGGGACAGAAGTGGGAAACGGATGGGGGCCCCAACACCGAAGCTGCCCTCACCCCTCCACCAGGGCTCATCGTACATACCTCCCTCCCCGCCCCCTGAGATTTGTATGGGGCACAGAAGGCAGGGGGTCACCCCCACCCTATATTCTGTTCTCTTCTCTAAGCATGTGCCTGGAATCTTGCTGGGAAAAAGAGCACCCCCTCCCCCTCCTCACAGCCTGAGCCTTCCAGCTGTCAAATCTGAAAAGAAGCCACCGTGCCTCCAGGGCCTCCGGCACCGCAGAGAGGGGCTCTCTGCTCTGGGAGGCAGCTCAGCACCTCTCCCACGGCCTGCACTCTCCTTTCCCTTAAATGGGCACGGCCAGGGTGGCTGGCACGGGACTGGCACTCTGTACCTCCACTCCGTCACCAGGGACAGCCCCGAGGGGGTGAGGAGAGGGGCCTTGCTTTGCAATTCCCAGAGCCAGATCGTCCTCATCCAAGCAATAACGGGAAGAGGGGGCCAGGGCCAAGGACACTCAGGGACACTGTTGGGGCAGGGGCCCCACATGGTAATGTTTTCTTTAGGCAGAAGAAAAAATTAACTGGCTGTAAACATAAATTCTATTTCTTGGAGAAGGAATGTGCGTTTCCCACGTGCCTGTTTATTTATAAGCCCTGGGAGCACCGGAACCCACTGCTGTGGGGACCTTGGGCTCCCTCTGGCACTGTCCCCACCCATGTGCCTCCCTCTCTGTGTCAGACCAACCCTGCTGTTGGGTGCTGTCTTTCTGGGAACAAGTGCTGTCGTCAGGGGTGGCTTTTGCCCCTCGGGGCTGCTCCCCTATCTCACGCAATCTCAGCTTGGTTCTGCAGAAGATTCTGTGTGTTTTTGAATTACCCTCAAGCTGGGCTGAACTTTCCTCTTTCACTGGCACTGCCCCTCCTCTCCCTCGGTAACTCTAGACTTGCCTCCCTCCATCTCTCTCGCTCCATTTTTCTCTTTCTCTCTCCTATTTAGTCTCTTTACTCGGTTTTGGCATTTCTTTCCCCCCTTGTTGTTCAGGAAAATAATAAATAACGATTTAAAGAAAGGAAGAAAATTGTAAAATCTCAAGCATGGAGCCCCATCTCCCCTGAGAAGATCCTGCCAGGCCTCTGTCACCATGGCAACAGGGGCTGATGTCATACCAGGCCAAAAGGTCAGGCCCTGCCCAGCAGTTCTGCTGGCACACTGGGCTAGGCCCCAGCTAAGGAGGAGTCTGGGCATGGATCTGGGCAGTCAGCTTGTAAATGAGAGTGAAGGAATGTCCTCGAATGGACAGAAGGAGGTGGTGGGTGGGGAAGATGGGTGGCTGCCTCCTTCCCAAGGAGGAAGAGGGTCTGGGGCCTGGCTGCTGAAGACCTTGTCTCTCCCAGAGTTCCCCCTGTTGGGGGCCCTCCAGGGGTCTGGAAACTTGGAGAAAGTCATTTGAGAGACAGATCACTCAGGCGGGAGCTGCAGCTGACTCGGAACTGTCTTCTTGACCTGCCGCTTGGATCATGGTATAGGGAAAATACCCCTAGACCTAGAATCAGAAAGCAGGGCTTCCAGGCCTAGTTCTGCTATTGACCAAGTGATCTTGAGCAAGTCATGACTCCCATGGGCCTTAGCTTCTTCATCTATACACAAGGAGTTGTGTTTATTTATTTATTTATATTTTATTTTTTTCTGAGACAGAATCTCACTGTATCGCCTAGGCTGTGGAGTGCAGTGGCGCGATCTTGGTTCACTGCAACCTCTGCCTCCTGGGTTCAAGTGATTCTCCTGCCTTAGCCTCCTGAGTAGCTGGCATTATAGGTGCACACTGCCACACCTGGTTAATTTTTGTATTTTTAGTAGAAACGCGGTTTCACCATGTTGGCCAGGCTGGTCTCGAACTCCTGACCTCAGGTGATCTGCCTGCCTCGGCCTCCTAAAGTGCTGGGATTACAGGCGTGAGCCACCATGCCCGGCCCAAGGAGTTGGGTTTATTTAGATCTGCTGCTGCAGCTCAATACCTCATGCAAGGTGTTTGTCTACGTTCCTTTCATGCAAATCTTTTTTTTTTTTTTCCAGACAAGAATCTCGTTCTGTTGCCCAGGCTGGAGTGCAGTGATGCAATTTCGGGCTCACTACAACCTTCGCCACCTGGGTTCAAGCAATTCTCCTGCCTCAGCCTCCCAAGTAGCTGGGATTACAGGCACCTGCCACCGCACCCAGCTAATTTTTGTACTTTTTCATAGAGACGGGGTTTCACCATCTTGGCCAGGTTGGTCTCGAACTCCTGACCTTGTGATCCACCCGCCTCGGCCTCCCAAAGTGCTGAGATGACAGGTGTGAGCCACCGCACCCTGCCCTTTTCATGCAAACCTTAGACACAGGAGAAGCAGGTTGCAGAGGCAGCCATGGTCACCTGCAGTAACTGCTGGAGTTAGTGAGCTCAGGTCTCCTCCCTCTGTCTGATCTGTTTCCCTGTATCTCCTCCCCTGCTGCTCTCACCTGAGGACTCTAGGTTGGAGCAAAGGCTTGGCAATGAGTCCCCCAGGCCACCCGGAGGCACTCAGGGTCCTATCTTTCTGCTTTGTCAAACATGGACCCGCAGCCATGACTGCTTGCCAGCTGAGTGGGAGCTTCCCCGGCGTATGGGGATGGGCTCTGTCCCTGGCTCTGCTACTCACATGCTCTCCCTCAGAATCCAGTCCCTTCTGGAAAGTTCAAGTTTGGTTAAATTGGGTGCTGATGCTATAGAGCACAATGGAAGGTCTCTGTCTCCATGTGAGTAGGGAGGGAGCTACTGCCAGGGACAGCTGGGAGTCACGGCTCCCCTCTATGTCAGAGAGAGCACTGTATTAGGAGTCCTAGCATTGCCCCACCCACAACTTCCTGTGATTCCCACTTGGCCTCTGGGGAGTGGGGCGGGGGCGGGGGGAGACTAGAAGGGACGCTTGTAACAATGGGATGGGATGATGGCTAGGCCACCTCTGTGGTTCCCCGAATCATACTGGGGCAGTCGGGGAGGGGGGGAGGCAGGCCATGGGGGAATAGGACAGAGAAATTCCCAAAGAGTCATGTTTGTACCAGGGATTCAGGGGCAGAGG
This sequence comes from Plecturocebus donacophilus, assembly GCA_004027715.1. Classification (NCBI taxonomy): domain Eukaryota; kingdom Metazoa; phylum Chordata; class Mammalia; order Primates; family Pitheciidae; genus Plecturocebus; species Plecturocebus donacophilus. The sequence continues at coordinate 7,276 of PVKP010044476.1, read as the reverse complement.
CCAAGGGAGTTGGCGGTCAGAGCAGGAAGTTTCCTTCCAACTGTGGGAACCAAGTGGGGGGAAAGGCAGAGGCGGCCGCAGGGCAAGAAACAGGGCAGGGAGGGCGGCTCCCAACCCAGGGCTCACTGAGTCACAGAAGAGCTGCTTGGTCCCTAGCTGGCAGTCAGGTCTGCGAGTGGAATGGCTGAGAACTATGGCCTGTTCTTGAGGCCCCCGCCCCCACCCGCTTCCAGACAAGCAGCCCTGATGGCCAGCATGGCAGCGGAGACGCAGGGCTGGAGCCTTCACCCTTGTTAATGCCGTAACCCGCTCCCTTCCCACCCACCTTCAGGGACACAGGAAAAGGGGAAACAGGTTCTTGGAGCTGGGGGCCCTGCCCATAAGTCCCTCCCTGCCTCCAATGCCACCACCCGGGCTTACTCAGACATCCATCCCAAAGCTTCCTCAAGACACCTGGTGCTCTTGTTCTGAAGATGAACGTTTATTAGCACACCTGGGCGTGCCACACAGAACACGTATGCAGACAGGGATCCCTGCCCGGGGGCTCACAATCTAAATGAGACACGACACGTACACGCAGGACACAGACACGGGGAGTGGGGCGTCTTCACGGAAAACAGATGGTCAGGGGAGCCACGCGCAGGGCATCGGCATGTTCAAGCCTTGTCCTTCTGGTTGTCTTTGCGGGGGAGGGAGAGGCGCACAGGGCGTGGCCCGGGACGGCCTTCCAGAAAGCAGCGGGATCCAGGGAGCACTTGCAGGAGAAAGAAAACACCCGGGGGCAGTGGTCCCGGGTACAGGGAGGGGTGAGGGAGCATCTCAGAGCAGGCATGGATGAAGACAGACTCAGCAAAAACGGAGGAAGGCAAAAAGCCCAGGGAAGGGCCTGAGCCAGCGGCAAGGCACTGGCGCCTGTGCCGGGCCTGAGCCGTCCCTGACTTCAGGCTCAGTTTTCCGGGGCTGCTTTCACAGGGAAAGCTCTGACCAAGGGCGCCCCTGAGGCTACTTACCTGACCCCAGGGCTTCCTCCGATCTCTAGAACAGAGATCAGAAGGGACATCTAAACCAGGTTGTGAGAAGCAGAGACAGACAGCTTTGCAGGGGGGTACTTAGCGCAATTCCGGGAGGCAGCTGCTGGCCCCAGGGGCTGGGAACAGGGGCCCCCACTTCACTCCAGGTGGGGGCGGGGGCCAGCAGGTGGACACATGACCACAGGGATGGGCTCGTTCCTTTTGTGCCTGTGTCTGAAACAGATGTAGCACCTTCCTTCTGAAGTACCCCGAGAGCTGCCGGGCCTCAGTTTCCCCTGGGCTGGGTGGGGAAGAAACGACAGGGGATGGGGATGGTTATTGCTTTGTTGTGGCCGGAGGGAGGAAGGAAATAGCATGCCCAGAGCCGCAGAGGCTGGAGAAGGGAGGGGTTAGAACTCAGCTTCCCACACCCCAGGCTGGAACCTAGTCTACTGAGTCAAAGAGACTTTTCTAATCGTAAAGAACGAAACTAGAAGAGGGCCGAGAGAAGCCACAGGTCCAGCCAACAAACACAGAGCGCCTCGTCTTTCCTTTCGCCACCTTGGGGACCAGGGACCACCTTGGGGACCAGGGAGGAGGCGCCGGCCTGAAACTACCGGGGCCCCGTGGGCGGTGGTGGGAAAGCTGGAGTGTCCCCCTTTGGTTTGTCTGAGCTGCCTTGGAGGGTGGTGAGGGTCCCCCAGGGACTGAGGGAGGGGACGCCAGGCTGGATGACCCTGGAGGGCACCCCTGAGGTCTAGAGGACACTCCACTCCCACAGAGCTTTGTGTCAGGCCTGATCTGGGAAAGGTAGCTGCCTCTCTGCTTTCTGGGCAGCCGCTGGGATCATAGAGATCTGAGGATGGGCCGGACGCTCAGGACGGGCCTGGTCACCAGTGAAGTCAATCCCAAAGGTGACACGCTGAGGGGAGGCTCAGCCCGGGGCCCCCATCCCCTTCACCCACTGCCTCTGCCCCCAGGGAGGGCTGGGACCCACGGAGGAGACAGCCAAGGCCCTACTTTTCCATGATCCTTTATTAACAGAACAGGCCTCGCCACAAAACGTGGGCCCATTCCCACAAAAATAGGATTTTGCAAAGAGGAAATCTTGCTGGCTTAGAGGGTATGTGTGGTGGAAAAATTTTGTATCGTTCTTTTTTTCTTGTTTTTTTTTTCTTCAGTTTTTCTTCATTTCTCTTGGCTGCAAAAAAATTTTTTTTTGTGATGGTGGGTTTTTGTTTTATTTTTTATAAAACACTTGCACTCAAGGACTCCAACACGATACAAACAGCGCCACCGATCCCCACCCCCGGGGCACTCGGGGGAGCCCCCTTGGCTTGTTTGTGGCTGTTTTCCTCTGTCCCTTCCCTGGCATCTGGTGCCGGAGGGCAGGTGTGGGGGTCCCAGGGCACGTGGGATTTGTACAGCAGTTACGTGGGGAGATGATCACAAGAAAGGAAACCAGAACAAGGTAAGGACTAAGTCTAGGGCACCCACGAAGATGGCAGACGAGGCCCACGAAGGGGCCTGCGACACAGTGAAGAGACGGGGCCTGGGTTGGCCTCAGCTAGCTCTGGAGGCTCTGTGGAGGAGGGGCAGGCGGGCCTTGCTGTCAGGATTCAGTGATAACTTTGCTCCCGGGTAGCACCTTCGGAGTCCTCCCGCCTTGACCCCCACGTCAGGTGATGGTGGCCTCACAACCTCCCCTATGAGGTAGGTGAAGTATTATTACCATCATTTTACAGATGGGGAAACTGAGGCCCAGGGAGTACAGGTGACTTGCCCAAAGTCCTGGGATGGTGGCAGGGCTCTGGTGCCCTCCTCCCACCTTCAGGTTCCCCCATTCCCTGCTTTCCTGTCTCCCTAGACCACCCCCTGCCCCAACCCATACCACCCTTGCCTCCCATGCTAGCCTACCCGGCCCTCGGCCCTCCGCTTGCCACCCCCCGGCACAGCATCCCAGAGCTCCTGCACATGGGGGGCTGGGGAAGCCCAAGCCTGGTCACCAATGTGCCTGGGTGGGGTCTGGTTGGGAAGAGACCCTCGCCAGGAGATGCTCTCCGCATAGGATTGGCTAAGAGCTCCGTGAGCGGGGCTCGGGAAAAGGGGCAGCCGTTGCCCCGCCCACTTAATACAAGTTGGTTGGATGCGGGGGCTCCCTGGCTGGCAAAGGGGCCTGGGAGGCGGGGGCTCGCTCACTGGGCAGTCTTCCTCGGGGCAGGTGGGTGGGGGGGGTACAGGAAACCGAGGCGGATCCAAGGGCGAGGTGGAGAAAGGCAGACTTCGCACCGCACCCTCTCCCACATTTATGTGGCCTCTGCCCTCCCGCCAAAGAGGACGGGGCAGTTGGGGCCCACTCCATTTTAAGCAAATCTACAATATAGAAACATTTGGATTTACAAGGAACATGGGTGACTATTTGCTTTACGTTAGCATTCTTCACTCTACAAAACGATTCACCTACTATGTATGCTGCTCCTCCCGATCCCAGGGAGAGGGAATGGGGGTGGGGGTGTGAGATTCAATTTAAGAAAATTTTGGTATGGGCAAAAGGCGACCCATCTACTGCATGGAGCAGAATGCTCAGCTCAAGGGGAAGCCGACTGAAGGAAAATGGTTCCCAAATGCCTATGGTCTCCCCGCACTCTGGATGTGGGGACCCTATCTAGAGTCCTCTTCTTCTCCTTGGGGTGTCCCAGGCCCATCCAAGGTGGAACTGTGGGCCAAGACCATGACCACAGACTGTGGGGGCCTGGCGCCACCTGGCGGTGACTCTGGGAATGTCAGGCCCAGGCTCGTGGACCCCCAGGATTGGTGGCTTTGTCACAGCTGGGTCTTGTAGCAATACCAGTACCAGCGTGGGGATGAGAGGGCTTAAGCAGGGATCAGCCTGAAATCTGCCGTCTCCAAGGGGAAGCCAGCTCTAGTCTTATCAGTGGCTGAGGCAGAGAAACCACAGCTTCTTTGTGTGTGGCAATCTCAGAACTCACAGAATCCTGGTGTTTTCCCTGTCTCCTTTCCCCGCACTGTGAGTTGGGCAGAAGGAGCTGCTCCCGGGCACCAGGGAGTAGGGAAGGGTGAGAAGAGAGTCCTGGAGAAGGTCAGGCGGTGGAAGATCAGAGACCACGCACGATGAGAGGGAATGAATGGAAGGTCTACAAGCACTGGGGGATGGAGGGGTAGAGGTCTGCACAGGCAGGGAGAGACGAGGAAGGGCAGGGCAGCTGGAGAGCACGGAGAACAGGGCCGATGTGGCGGCCATGTGAGGTGCGGGAAGCTGGCGGGGGCCTTTGGATGAAGGAATTAGGGCAAAGTAGGGCTCGGGACCCCTTGAGAAGGAAGGAAGGTGAGGCCTAGTGGAATGCTATGCACACAGTAGGTGCCTAAAAGGTGTGAGTCAGTGTTCAAGGGATGAAATTGCTGAAGGAGGAACTACTGAGATTCTGAGCAGAGGGGGGCACCGAGGGAAGAAGGGGAGGAGATAGGGGCGTCAGGAGGCAGCCCCGTTCTCAGCCCAGCTCCAGCCCTTCTTCTCTTCCCACCCTCTGCCCCACGCCACCCCACTCAGCCCTACGGGCCTCTCCTCTCCTACCCCCGCCTCCAGCCCTGCTTGGCCTTCATGAAACCTGCCTCCTCTGCATAGTCTTCCGCACTGTCAGGCCTCTGTCCCCATTCACACACACAATGGACACAACACAAGTACAAAGGGCCACGGCTCCAGGACCCAGGAGCGGGCTAGACACTATCCTTGGCATTCAGGGCCCAGCCGGCACTGAAGCCGCCCTAGGGATGGGCCTCTCCTGGACAGGCCAGGGCCAAATGCCTCAGCCTCCCCTCCCCTGGGTCCACGTCAGGGGCTGGAGAGGGGGCAGCGTCTCTCCACTCCAGATGCTGCCTTAAAGAAAACGGGGGACCATGCCCACCTGGCTGGCCTCTGGAGGGGTCTGCCTGTCTGGCCGTCTGGCTCTCGAGCTCCCCCGACTTCTTTAGTATCAGCAAGTCAGGAATAAAAGGGGCAAAGCAGGAAAATGCCTCCCAGAGCCCCTTCCCCCAAGCTGGACTGTAGGGGATGGGGCTGATACTTCCTAGAAACAGAGCCCAGTTGAGTCTGGGACCCCTCCCTGGCTGAGCCCTCAGGGTCCTCCCCTCCCTATGGCAGGGGGCTCAGGCCGGGCATTGTGCATAAAGTGGTGAGGGCATGATGGGGACCTAGGCCCTCGGCCCCCTGGGCCTCCCTTGGCCCCACTCAGGCCTTCAGCTGGTGCCACTGGGCCACAGGCTGCCGGGGACGGGCGATCATGTCTTTCCAGTGCTTCACCTCCCCGGGCCCGCTCTTCCAGGACAGGTAGATCTGGGGAGAAAGGGGAAAGGATGGCATTGGCACAGTCTCCAGGGCATTGGCCCTTTCCCCCACAGGGGTGACACCCCACCTCCACCATGATACCCTAGCCTGTGACCCCCGGCCTCCACATGCTGTGCCAACCTACCCCACAGAGGCGCCCTCCTCCCTCCCTCTGCCAGCCTGACCTGTTTTCCTGGTTGTCTGCCCCCTTCAGAATTAGACTGCCAACTATTTTGCAGTGGAGTCTGGAAGGCGGGGTTGGATGCAGCCTGTCTCCATGGCCTTCCCCGCCCTGTCTGCTGGGTGCTGTCCAGCCCGCTTGAATGATAATCGCTCCCAACTCCTGGGCACTTGCCACCTGTGAGTACTGAGCCAGGGACTTCAGACACATAGATCATCAAATCTACAACTTTGAGGTAGGATTTTATGATTAATTCTGTTTTTCAGACGGGGAAACTAAGGTGCAAAGCATTAAGAGACCCACAGTCCCAGAGTTTGTTTGTTTGTTTATGTATTTATTCATTGAGACGGAGTCTTGCTCTGTAGCCCAGGCTGGAGTGCAGTGGTGTGATCTTGGCTCACTGCAACCTCCACCTCCTGCTTTCAAGTGATTCTCCTGCCTCAGCCTCCTGAGTAGCTGGGATTACAGGCATACATCACCATGCCCGATTAATTTTTGTATTTTTAGTAGAGATTCGGTTTCACCATGTTGGCCAGGCCTCAAACTCCTGACCTCAGGTGATCTTCCCACCTCGTCCTCCCAAAGCGCTGAGATTACAGGCATGAGCCACCACGCCCGGCCAGTCCCAGAGTTTGTAAGTAGTATAGAGGGATTGGAATTGAGGTCTTTGGAGTGCTACACTACCGGTCCAATCCCACTGAGCCTCCAGCAGGGGCTTTGCAGCCTCTCAAGGCTGCCTGCGTGAATCCCCCAGGAACCCCCAGGATCGGCCCAGCTGACCTCAGCTTTGGGACCTGGGGGTGACTCAGAGTATAAGCATTGGAGAAAAAACAGGTACATGGATTTGGGGGCCTTGTATAGGACACCTGGCCAGTATTCCTTAAGACTGTTAAGATGATAGAGGAAAGACAGAGAAACTGTCATGGGCCAGAGGGGAGGGGTAAACATGACAATTCAATGCAGTGTGGTGTTCTGGACTGGATGTTGGGACCGAGGGAGGCCGAACGCCTGGTGAAATACAAATAATGGCTGTGGTATTGCTCCCAGCAACGCACTGGTGGCGCCGGTTTCTCAAGCTGTGACAAATGTCCCATTGTAACGTGAGACGTTCACAACTGGGAAGGCTGGGTAATGTGTAGATGGGAACTCTACTATCTTTGCCACGTTTCTGTAAATCTAAAATTATTCCAAAATAAACTGTGGTTTTTTTTTTTTTTTTTTTTTTTAAAAAAAAAAGGATGGTTGTGGCCCCAGTGGGTGAGCACAGTGGCTGACGCCTGTAATCAGAGCACTTTAGGAAGCCAAAGTGGGAGAGTTGCTTGGGCCCAGGAGTTTGAGACCAGCCTGGGTAATAGGGTGAAACCCCATCTCTATAAAAAATATGAAAAAATTTAGGTGGGCATGGTAGTGACTGCCTGGAGCTCCAACTACTTTCGGGACTGAGGGGGGAGGATCACGTGAGCCTGGGAAGGCTGAGGCCGCAGCGAGTCGTAATTGTGCCACTGCACTCCAGCCTGGACCACAGTGAGACTCTAGGGAGGAGGTCAGAGATAGGGGCTCATTCCTGTAATCCCAGCACTTTGGGAAGACGAGGTGGGCAGATTGCTTGAGGTCAGGAGTTCGAGAACAGCCTGGCCAAAACGGTGAAACCCCATCTCTACTAAAAATTATCCCAGCGTGGTGGCAGACACCTGTAATCCCAGCTACTCAGGAGGCTGAGGCAGGAGAATCGCTTGAACCCAG
>PVKP010044475.1:0-16705 GCA_004027715.1 Plecturocebus donacophilus | reverse complement strand
CACACTCCCTTCCTCTGGGATCCCTGGGGCCTCTCCAAATTCTCCCCACTGATGTGTCCTCCCAGGTCTGGCCAAGGCACATCCCAGCGTCGTCCACCTGCCCCAGGGTGCCTTCAGCTTCCTCCCCTCCTGCCACGGGCCCTGGTGTCTGTTTTTCTCTCCCATCCACAAACGCCAGCTTTGCTTCATCCCTCGTTCCGTAAACAGCAGCGTTGGCTCTTCACGCCTGTCATCCCAGCACTTTGGGAGGCCAAGGCGGGTGGATCACCTGAGGTCAGGAGTTCAAGACCAGCCTGGCCAACATGGTGAAACGCTGTCTTAAAAAAAACAAAACAAACAAAAAAAAAACTTACAGTAATTCCTTAATGTCAGTGATCCACCCTGCCCTTTTTTGTGTTTTTTTTTTTGTTTGTTTGTTTGTTTTTGAGACGGAGTCTCGCTCTGTCCCCAGGCTGGAGTGCAGTGGCACAATCTCAGCTCACGGCGACCTCCGCCTCCCGGGTCCAAGCGATTCTCCTGCCTCAGCCTCCCGAGTGGCTGGGACCACAGGCGCACGCCACCACGCCCAGCTTTTTTTTTGTATTTTTAGTAGAGACGGAGTTTCACCATGTTGGCCAGGCTGGTCTTGATCTCCTGACCTCATGATCCACCCACCTCGGCCTCCCAAAGCGCTGGGATGACAGGCGTGAGCCGCCGCACCCGGCCTCGCATGGCGTTTTTGCCTAACAGCCCACAGCGGTCAGGGCCATGGCTGCACCATCCTCCAGGGGCAGCACAGGTGTCGCCTGTGCCACGTGTCCCACGGCGTGGCCAGCCACCTTTCCAGCCTCACTGTTGGCTTCTTACCTGTCCACCCGTTAAGCAGGTGTCCCGCACATTAATTTGGAGTTATGGCAGAACCCCACTCTGCTACCAATGTTGCCGTTACTGAGACAGGGACTTTGGTCACCGCCCAGGCTGGAGCGCAGTGGTGCAGTCACAGCTCACCGCAGCCTCAACCTCCCATGCTCAAGCCAGCCGCCCACCCATCTCCCAAGTAGCTGGGACAACAGGCACCCACCACCACACCCCGCTAAATGTTGTAGAGATGGGGATCTCACCATGTCGCCCGGGCTGGTCTCAGACTCCCGGGCCCAAGCGATCCTCCTGCCTTGGCCTCCCAATGCGCTGGGATTCCGGGCACGAGCCACTGCACCCGGCCCTCTGGTGCTAACGTCTGCGTTGGTGAGAATGTAGCCCATCTCTGCCACGAACAACAACGGGGCTGTGCACGGGGGCTCCCGCCTGTCATCCCAGCACTGTGGGAGGCCGGGGCGGGCAGATCACCTGAGGTCGGGAGTTTGAAGCCAGCCTGGCCAACGTGGAGAAACCTCATCTCTACCAAAAATACAAAATTAGCCGGGCGTGGTGGCTCACGCCTGTAATCCCAGCTACTCGGGAGGCTGAGGCGGGAGAATCACTTGAACCCGGGAAGTGGAGGTTGCAGTGAGCCGAGATCAGATCGTGCCATTGCACTCCGGCCTGGGTGACACGAGCGAGACTCCATCTCGGAAAAAAAAATAAACAAAAAGAGCAACAGGGAGGCTCCGAGTCGCATGGGGTTTCGACGCTCCTTTGCCAAAGCTCCTCAGATGCTTTCCCCAGAGGCAGACCTGGGTCTACGGTGTTTCAAGTCGTCTTTAATGCCAACGAGAGAGCCCAGCGAAGTCTGGGTTGAACAGTCATGCCGCAGGGCAAGGACCCCCGTCCCGTGTGCCCCCCCTCCCCCAGGACAGCCCCTCTGGGGGAAGCCTCAGGAATGGAACTGGAGCCTGGGTCCCCGGCACCACCATGCAGGATCCACTGTGACCCTCAGGCCGCTAGATACTCTGCAGCATGCGGGGGGCTGTCGGGTGGCGGGGGCGCAGCCGTGGCTCCGCAGGGCGTCCCGGGAGGAGGGGGTGCCGGGCGGGCCTGCTCCCGGAGGGTGAGCTGCAAACCCTCACCCTGGACCCTCAGCAGCGGTTGGGCTGGGACTCCACTGAAGCTCATCTGCAAAGGGCGGGATGCCAGTCAAGGAGAGGAGGGTCCCCTGCACCTGCCCCCAGCCCTGGCGCTCCAGGACACGTGGACACTGGACCTGGAGCCCCAACCTGGGCCCTACACCTGCCCCAGCCACGGGAGCTCAGGGCTGGGAGCCCAAGCACACCACTGTACAGCTGGGGAAACTGAGGCTCAGGTGGCGGCTCCCCTGACCACAGTCTTCCAGCAAGACCCCTCTTTTTTTTTTTTTCTTTTTTGAGACAGAGTCTCACTCTGTCACCCAGGCTGGAGTGCAATGGCGTGATCTCGGCTCACTGCAACCTCCGCCTCCCGGGTTCAAGCGGCTCTCCTGCCTCAGCCTCCCCAGTAGCTGGGATGGCAGACGCCCACCACCACGCCCGGCTAGTTTTTTGTATTTTTAGTAGAGATGGAGTTTCACCATATTGGCCAGGCTGATCTCAAACTCCTGACCTCGTGATCCACCTGCTTCTGCCTCTCAAAGTGCTGGGACGACAGGCGTGAGCCAGGCACCTGGCCTAATTTTTGTATTTTTGGTAGAGATGGGGTTTTCCCACATTGGCCAGGCTGGTCTCGAACTCCTGACCTCAGGTGATTCACCTGCCTCAGCCTCCCAAAGTGCTGGGATGACAAGTGTGAGTCACCGTGCTTGTCCAGACCCCTGACTCTTAATCCTATGACCTTGGGAATATAACCCCCTCCAAGAATGGTCACTTGGAGAAAGTCCTTTTTTTTTTTTTTTTTTAATAATACAGGGTTTCAGCATGTTGGCCAGGATGGTCTAGATCTTCTGACCTCATGTTCCACCCGCCTCAACCTCCCAAAGTGTTGGGATGACAGGTGTGAGCCAGTACGCCGGGTTTTTCTTTTTTTTTTTTAAGAGACAGGGTCTTTATTTATTTTTAATTAATTTATTTATTTTTTTTGAGACGGGGTTTCACCATGTTGGCCAGGCTGATCTCGAACTCCTGACCTCAAGTGATCCACCCGCCTTGGCCTCCCAAAGTGCTGGGATGACAGGCGTGAGCCACCGCAGCCGGCCTTTTATTTTTTTTAATTTAAACAAATGTGTCATTTAAAAGAGACACGGTCTTAAAAAAGAGAGAGACAGACAGGGTCTCGTTCTGTTGCCCAGGCTGGAGTGCAAAAGTGCAATCATAGCTCACTGCAGCCTCGACCTTCCGGGCTCAAAGGATCCTCCCACCTCAGCCTCCCAAAGCGCTGTGAGGACGGGCGTGCACCATGGCGCCTGGCCCAACAATGTCATGTGTTTTCCGTGCTGTGGTTTTTGTACTTAGGAACCAATAGTTGGTTTTTCTTTCCAGGAGGCAGATGCTTCCTAGGGCTCCCCTAAAGCTTGCTCCGTCAGAGCCTGGGTGGGCCAGGTCCCCGGTGCCGAGCGCTGGCGGCCCCTGAGTTGGAGCCCCGGGCTCACCTGCACCGTTCCATTGCTCAGCAGCAGGAGCGAAGCCGGCTCGGAGGCCAGGAAGCGCAGGAGGCAGAGGCCGGGCCCAGCAGGCGGTACGGGGGTGGGCAGGGTCCCCTCCTGTGGACAGACTCGGCCGAGGTCACGTGGAGCAGGGGCGTCCCCACCCCCAGCCCCCGGCCCCCCAGCTCTCACCTCCCGCAGCTGCAGCACGGCCAGCTTGGCGCCCAGCGGCCCGGGCACGTCCCTCAGGGTGAAGGTTTCCAGCCTCCCTCGGGCCGGCATGTGGCACACTTGGCTGGGGCCAGGGCACAGGGCGTCACCCTGGGCATCCCAGGCCACCGGACACCGTCTATCCGCTACACCCCCGGAACGGCGGCTTGAAGGTCCAGCTCTGCCCTGGCCACGCCTTATCTGTGCGCTCAGTGTGTGCCAATAAGGCCCCAGTGTGCCCTCTGTCCTCCCGTCTTGGCTGCCAGCTGGTCCATCCTTCCGCCCCCAACTCCATGCACATCCAGCCCGCTGCAGCCCAGGCCTCCGCCCCGCCCTCCCGGCTGGCCTCGTGTCACTCCCACGACAAACACTGTTAAGGCTGGCGCGGTGGCTCACACCTGGAATCCCAACACCACCTGCAGGCCGGGCGTGGCGCCACTCACAGGGGAGCGCGAAGAGGACGGGCCCCCAGCAGGTCTGAGGCTCCCAGGGGCTCTCCCCACGCCGTTTTTGGAACCATATTCTATCAATTCTCAGAGTAAAATGCAGATTTTCCTGGTGATTTCACCGCCTCAGCTTTCCAAAATTCTGAGATTACAGGTGCGAGCCACCAAGCCCAGCCTAAAAGTCTTCAAGATTAGCTGGGCGTGATGGTGCACACCTGTAATCCCGGCAGTGTGGGAGACTGGGGTGCGGGGATCACTTGAGCCAGGAGTCGAGACCCCGTCTCTACAAAAACATTTTAATCAGGCAGCTGCAGGGGTATGCATCAGCGGTCTCAGCTACTTGGGTGGCTGAGGTGGGAGAATGGTTGGAGCCTGGAAGTCCCGCACAAGCAGGCGTGCTGAGCCAGGGGTCAGAGTCCGGCTTATAGTAGCTGCTCAATAAATGCGATGGACTGGAGCCACAGAGGAGGCCCTTCCCGTGGCGGGGACGGGACAGGGGCTTGGGGGCTTCGGTGGTGAAGTCTAGCAGACGAGATGTTGACAGAAGCCGAGGAATAGTAACTAATTTCTGGCTTGCAGAGGGAGACTGGGATCCCAGCGCACCCCTGGGAACGAGCAGTTCTCAAATGCTTGCAATGCTCTGAAGATACTGCACGTTTCTGGTTTTTTTTTTTTTTTGACACAGTCACACTCTGCCTCCCAGGCTGGAGTGCAGTGATGTGATCTCGGCTCACTGCACCCTCCATGTCCCAGGTTCAGGTGATTCTCCTGACTCAGCCTCCCGAGTGGCTGGGACTACAAACATCCACGACCACGCCTGGCTAAGTTTTGTACGTTCAGTAGAGACGGGGTTTGCCATGTTGGCCTGATGGAGACCATCCTGGCCAACACAGTGAAACCCCGTCTCTACTAAACGTACAAAAAAATTAGCCAGGCGTGGTCGTGGGCGCCTGTAGTCCCAGCCACTCGGGAGGTTGAGGGAGGGGAATCCCTTGAACCCAGGAGGAGGAGGGTGCAGTGAGCCGAGATCGCACCACAGCAGTCCCCTGCCCAGGCGACAGAGTGAGACTCCATGTCAAAAACAAGCAAACAAAAAAACGAAAAAGGCTCCTGAGCTGGAGACCTGGCGTGGGGTTTGGGGCTCCCTCCCGGGGGGCAGGATGTGTGGGTCAGCGAGGCTCAGGGACAGGGAAGGAGAGGAAGAGGGCTTGGGTTCTGGGACACTGGGGATAAGGGGGATCCCAACTTGGAGTGTGGTCGGTGAGCACAGGGCTCCGTGCCGATGTCCCAGGTCACGTCTGTCATTCACCGGGTCTCTCTGGGCCGCCTCTTTGGGTTTCTAACAAGACCGTGTCGTGAATTTAAAAGACCCCAGGCCCTGGAAGGGTAAGGCTGCCCCTAGAACCCTCTGGGCCAGGCTCTGCACGCAGGAGGGCTAACCCCTCGCCTGATGTCACCGTGCCGGGGCCTCCGTCACCCCAGAAATACCCAGGAGGGCCGCGGATGGGAATGAAGGCAATTTTCCTTGGCTCCTAAGAGAAAGGGTGGCCCTCGGGGCTGGGCCAGGCTCCTACCCGGAGGGCCCGCGTCCACACACAGCTACAGGTGTCTGAGGGCCGCCTCCACCTCCGGCTGCTGGCTCCCCTCGGGCCCTGGGAGGACAGGTGTCTGTGGTGCAGACAGCGCTGGGTTCCCCCGCCAGGGCTCCTCCCACCAGCCCCACGCAGGAGCAGCTCATCCTCAACGCCGAGGCGCATTCCCACTGGACGGGTGGGGCCCTGGGAAGCTGCAGTCTCGTTCCCCCTGCACTTATGACTCCTCACTCCGCACCTGCAGCCCCGGCCTGGGACGGGATCTGCTCACCGGCCAGGTCACTCTGCAGGGTCCCTGGTGCAATCAGGTGGACGGGGGCCTCCAGGCAGGGAACCCCTTTCGCAGTCAGGGAGCTCTGAGGCGGGAGTGGCAGGAGTGAGGCGTGGCCCCAGCCCCTGGGAGGGGTGTGAGGTGGGTGGGGGGCTCCGGCCCCTGCCTGCGCCTGCCGTGTTCTGCATGCAGAGACACTGCTTTCCCCCTGGGATGCAGCCTTGGAGGTATACAGTAGGTGCTCAATAAATGCCATGGACTGCAGCCATGGATGGGACCCTTCCCATGACCTGGAGCCTGGCCCTTGGGAAACCTCAGGTCAGTGGGCACAGTTGGACAAGAGGGACCCCAGCTTCAATGGGTCGGGGGGGGGCCGGGCTTGGAGTCCCCGGAAGGGGTGGAAGCTCTGCCCAGAGGTTGGGAGAAGCCGGCCTGGAGAAGGGGGTTGAGCAGGGGCCAAGCCTCCCTCCCCCGGTCCCTCCCGTGTCTCACCTCGCCGCCCTGCTCCATGGAGTCAGGGTTGGGCCCATCTTCTCCTGGACCCGAGGCCTCTTTAGGCGTGAAGGGGCCTGAGGGAGGCACAGGCCTTGGGTGGGGGGCAGAGCCTGGGCCCCGAGCAGCGGGGAGGCACCTGCCACGCACACCCACCCGATGTGGAGACGGCAGAACAGGTAGCGGGTGTGGGCAGGCGTGGGCAGGGTGGTACTTACAGGGTGGCCGGCACTGGGTGAGGAGCAGCTGGCCCACCTTCCGGAAGATCCTGCCCAGAGGCGGGGGTGCGGTGAAGATGGGGGGACTGTGGCAGGAGTGGGCTGGCAGCCGGTCCGGAGTGAAACCCTTGGGATGGGGGATGTGGGGTCGCCCCCGGCTTAGGTCGCCCAGCCCCTGAGGAGCTGGGTTGCCTTCGGGGAAGCCTGGCCTCGCCTCAGCAGGGCAGGTTCTGGCACATCCCACGCCGGGGACCCCACGCTGGGGACCCCCGCCCACCTGCGTGAAGAAGTCGTCCTGCAGCAGGTGATCCAGGCTGGGCCGCTCGGCCGGGTTGGGTGCCAGGAGGCGGGCGATGAGGCGGCGTGCACTGGGGGACAGGTGAGTGGGTTCGGGGTAGTGGCCCTCGCGGATGTTTTGGTACATCTCCGACAGGGGTGAGGCCGTGAAGGGCGGGGCGCCAGTGAGCACTGTGTACCTGGGCCACGTGGGGGCAAGAACCTGGCGTCCAGGCATCGCTCACAGCTACCCCTGCTCCATTGGCCAGACCTGTGCCGCCTGTGCCCACCGAACCTGCGTGCCCACCCCCAGCCCGGGTGCCCACCCCCCCAGCCCGGCTGTGCACACTGAATCTGCCTCCCCACTCCCCAGCCCAGCTGTGCACACCCAACCTGCGTGCCCAGCCCCCAGCCCGGCTGTGCACACCGAATCTGCCTCCTCACCTCCCAACATCCACCTGCACCTGGCACCCTGTGCATGTGGTGGACCCTGCTTAGTGGACACCAGTGTCTGTCTGTCCCCTGCCTGCACCTGGCTCGCCCTGCACTCAGCTGCATACACCTTTCCAATTCTCATTTTTTTCCTTCACGACAGCGTCTTGTTCGGTCACCCAGCCTGGAGTGCAGTAGTGTGATCACAGCTCACTGCAGCCTCCACCTCCCCAGCTCGAGCTATCCTCCCACCTCAGCCGCCTGAGTAGCTGGGACTACAGGTGCACACCACCACTCCTGGCTACTGTCTGTAATTTTTGTAGAGACAGGGTCTCGCCAAGTTGGCCTGGCTGGTCTTGAACTCCTGGGCTCAAGCTATCTTCCTGCCTCAGCCTCAGCCTCCCAAAGCCCTAGGATTCCAGGAGTGAGTCACCGCGCCCAGCCTCCACCTTCCAAGGCCATCACATGCCTGCTCCCACCTGCCCTGACCTGCCTGTGCACGTCTCTGTGCACACCCTCCCCGTCCTCCCTCACACACGCATCCCCACACGTCCTGTTCACACTGCACACTTGGTGGAGACAGGTGCCTGTTCCGCCCGCCCCGCTTTGTGCACCTGTCCGCATCTGTTCCACGCGGGCTCCCACCTGCCGAACCCGCTCACCTGGAGCCCTGCCTGCCTCCCCCAGGACCCCACTCACATGATGCAGCCCAGAGCCCAGATGTCCGACTGGCAGGAGTGCCCATTTCTGGAGACAACCTCGGGGGCCAGGAAGTTAGGGGTCCCACAGAGCACTCTAGGAGGGGCGTCATGGGGGCTCAGGAAGGCTGGGATCCCCGTGCCAGACTTCAGGGCCAGCCGCGCCCACCCGGACAGACTGCTCAGAGCCCCTCGCTCTCACCCGTGGCAGCGGCCCCCTGGCCCCACCTTGGCAGCCAGCCCCAGGTCTCCAATCTTCACCTCCATGCTCTTGTTAAGGAAGAAGTTACCTGCCAGGGGGAGCGGGAGCGTGCATGGGGGCGGATCTGCACCCACCTCCTGACGCCCCTGCCCATAGGTCCCCTTCCGGGCACTCACTGAGCTTCAGGTCTCGGTGCACGATGCGTCGCTGGTGCAGGTAGCGCAGGCCGCTGACCAGCCCCCGAAGGTAGTAGCGCACCTCCGGCTCCGTCAGCGTCTGCCGCGCCCTCAGCACGTGGGCCAAAGACTGCAGGTGACCAGCAGATGTCAGTCCCGGTGCCCAGTGGCCCCGGTTAGAAGACAAAGGTAAGCTCAGCCTGGCCGAGGTGGCATGGCTGATCATGGCATGAGCAAAGCTGAGTTCAGGCGAACCCCAGTAGGAGCCCAGGTGCCGCTGAGGGAGGCACGCACCGTTCCCCATGGGCACAGCCGCCCGCCCCAGTCCCGCACGTGGCACCACCTTGAGGGTGAACACGGCACTGGTCGCCATGCTCCTCAGTTTGGGAAGGGCCACGTGATCAGCAGGGAAAACAGGGGGCACATTCTGGCCCAGGTGGGCCGAGGTGCGCTCAGGTGTAATGAAGTGGGCACAGTGAGTTCAAGGCGGTGTATGAAGGCTGACTGCGTTCAACCAGGCCAAGGTGGGTACAGCTGAGTGCAGGAGGGGCACAGGTGACCGCAGGTAGGCACAGGGGCATGCTGGGGGGTACAGGTGGGCACAGGTGAGTCCAAGGGGGCGAGAAGTAGCAAATACATTCTGACGGGCCCAGGCAGTCACAGGTGAGGCCAAGATGGGCCTGATGAGCACAGCATCAGGTGTGCCCAGCTGAGTCAAGAGAGCCCAGGTGTGCGCAGGTGAGTCAAAGATCGGCACAAATAGCCCCACGTGGGCATGGGACGCTGGTGACTGGACAGCAGCAGAGGGCACATGGGATGGTATAGAGGGTAGCCGCGAGGTGCAGATGGACTCGGGGTGGACACAGATGGGCACAGCTGACATGAACGCCGCCCTCTCCCCGCCCCCGGCACCTGGCGGCTGCAGTACTCCAGCACCATGTACACGTGGTCGCGGTCAGCGAAGTGTCCGTGGAAAGCCACGATGTTGCGGTGTCGCAGGCGGCTGTGCAGGGCGATCTCACGCTCCACCTGCAGGCACGGCCCCGACGTGGACCCGCTGAAAGGGGGCGCCGGCTGCGGAGGCTCCCTTGCCCTGGGTACCCTCGCCGAGGTCTGGGACAAAAGGGCCTTTGTCGGGACACGCTGCGGGGTGCGGGCCCTGGCTCTGATGGGGACACGCACCTTTCCCCGTGGGCGAAGCCGCCCGGCCCCGGCCCCGGCACGCGGCACCACCTTGAGGGCGAACACGGCGCCGGTGGACATGTCCGTCAGCTGGTAGCAGCGGCTGAAGGCGCCCTGTGGGGAGGGGTCCGCCGGGTCAGCCGGCAGGTGTGCACGCGTGTGTGCAAGCTGACAGTGTGTACAGAGGCACAGGGCAGCCAGGGACGCAGCTGTAGCCAGTCACACACACACACACGACAAAACACACAGCTTCCACCCTCCCGCCTGGACACACATGACGTGACACGAGAAGGCACAGAGACACAGACACAGAGACATCCGCGCCTGGTGCATACAAGCCACGGACCACAAGACAGCGTCGGACGTGTAACGTTATGTCTGAAGGTGACACACACACAAAACCCACACACACTGACACCATGCACGGACACAACACCCAGACACAACACAATGAATGGACACACACAGGCACGACGCACAAACACAACAGGTGAACAAGCAACACAACAGCCAGACACAGTGCAGGAACACACAAATATATGAACACACAACACTCAGACATACAGTCACCATGCACGGACACACAACACCCAGACACACAGTCACCATGGGTGGTCACACAACAGCCAGACACACAAGGCAACGACTGGATACACACAGGCACGACGCACAAACACAACAGGTGAACAGCAACACAGCACCCAGACACACAGCCACACACACGAACGCCACGCGGCACCCAGAGGTTTGGACGCAGGGGACACACGCGCCGCACTCAGACCCGCGCCGCTGGCACCCGCACCGAGAGGCCGAGCCGCACGCCCACACCCCGGACACGCCGCACAACGCGCCAAACGCGGTTCCCGCCACGCGAAACCCCGCACGGGAGGCCCCGCGGCCCCGGACGCGCGCCGGCGCCAGACCCCGCGCTCGCAGGGACGCGCCGCGCAGACCCCGCCGGATCGCCCGCGCCCCCCGGGACCCCCGCGGACTCGGGGCGCGGGGCCCCCACCTTGCCGATCAGCTTCCCGCGCCTGTACACGCGGCCCGAGCCCGGGTCTCGCAGGAAGGCGGCGACCACGGTGCGGCTCCTGCGCCGCCGCGGTGGCCCGGACTCCATGGCGCGGGCTCTGGCGCAGCCGGGCCGGGACCACCGCTCCGGGGCCGCTCCGGGGCCGCTCTGGGGCGCGCGTCGCCGGGGCGCGTCTTATTGGCCGCGCGGGTGGGGAGAGGGCGGAGCCAGGGCGCGGGGCGGCCCGCGGGAGGGGCGGGTGCGTGGGGGGCGCGTGGGCGGCGGGGACGCCGTGGCTGGGGAAGTTCCAGGGACCAGAGCGCGCCCCAGTCCCGCGCTGAGCGCGTGAGCTCCTCCAACCTGCACCTCCCGGCTGGCTGGGAGCCGCTGATGCGCTCGCGTTACTGAGCGGGAAACTGAGGCTCTCTCGCGGGTGGGGGCGTTGGGGGCTTCGGGGGTCCTCTCCCACAAAGAGCCCTGGAGGTATGAGCCTCGTCGTTCTGAACGTGTGCCATTTCGGGGCCTCCCTGCTGGTGCGTCCCTGGGGCCCGCATGGAAACGTGGGGCTTGATCACCTTGGGCACTGGGGAGCCACAGCAGAATTCGGAGCGGGAGAGAAGCCCAGCGTCTGTGGTGCTGGCGCTGGTGGGGAGGGCGGTGAGGCCTGGGGCAGGGACCCAGCAGGCAGGACCGGGGCTTGGGGACCCGTGGGCTGGGGTCCGACGGGGGTAGTGGGTGTCCTATATGGGGAGCTTCAGCCGGGAGGAGGGATGGGCTGCCTGGAGCGACAGGTGGACCCTGGGGTTTGTGACTCCTGCACCAACAGCCAGGTGGGGACGTCCTTGAAATGGCGACCTCAGAGAGGAAGCTGGTTGGGAAGACGGGGTGGGGGGCTTGGAGCCACCCCGACCACCCTGCCCCAGACTCGGTGTACCCCTTCCCTGGTGAGCTCTCCCCTCACCCTTCCACCCGGCCTGGGAGACAACGGGCCTTGTCCCCATTGCGCAGGTGACACGTTGAGACTCAGGGGCATGAAGTCGATCAAGTCAGCCCAGGAAAGGGCAGCGCTGGGTTTGAATCGCCGCAGCCGCTCCTGGATGCCTCGGAATTAATCCTCAAATGTTACATAACACCCCAAATGGAGAGGGATTAGCAGGGCTCCGCAGGACTGGAATTTTCCAGGGACCAGATTTCGAAACCTGGCCGGGCCACACCACTAGGAAGGAAACACCTCCTGAGCGGTCACATGTCCACCTGGTGTCGCGTCTGGGGCGCGGTGCATTGGACGGGGCAGAGCTCGGGCACCTTTGCAGGGGTTCTGGTCCCAGCGCCAGGGTGGAATCTTCCTCTGTGGGGCAGCCTGGCGGCCGCTGGGACACCCAAGTCCCCTGCTGATGAGAATCAGGTGCAGCAGGACAAGGTGGGCAGCTGGGGACCCGAGTGTCTGAGCAGTCACACGACTGTTACCCTGGAATCCTCCGGGGACAGAAAGCCAGTTCCTTCTTATTTATTTTTTTTGAGACAGAGTCTTGCTCTGTTGCCCAGGCTGGAGTGCAGTGGCGCGATCTCGGCTCACCGCAACCTCCGCCTCCTGGGTTCAAGCGATTCTCCTGCCTCGGCCTCCCAAACAGCTGGGTCTACAGGCATGTGCCACCACACCCGGCTATTTTTTGTATTATTATTATTATTTTTAATAAAGACGGGGTTTCACCGTGTTGGTCCCGACCTCAGGAGATCCGCCCATCTTAGTCTTCAAAGTGCTTGGATGACAGGCGAGAGCCACCACGCCCGGCCGTATTTTTTGTATTTTTCATAGAGAAGGGGGTTTCACCATGTTGGTCAGGCTGGTCTCAAACTCCTGACCTCCAATGACCCGCCTGCTTCAGACTCCCAAAGTCCCGGGACAGCAGGCATGAGCCATGGTGCCTGGCTTCCGGTTCCTTCTGGATAAAACCCGTCCGTCCTGCCGTCAGTTCAGGCCTCTATTAAGCACCCACTGCATATGGGCCTGGGTCAGGCTGTGCCAGCCCAAGACAGATGCATTCCTACCCTCGTAAAAGGACCCCGGCTTAAGAGACTGCAAGAATGTCCAACACTTAACCAAGTCGGGGTCAGGGAGGGCTCTGGAGGTGGAAGGGAGGGAGCCAGGCCGTCCTGGGCAGAAACGTGTCCCTGAGGCTACCCTGTTCTTAGCCCTGTGTTACAGACGAGGAACTGAGGCTCCAAGCAGCCGGGGTGCCAGCCCAGGGTCACCACGCGTGGCGTGTAGCTGAGCCTGGAATCTAGGTGGGGGTGATCCAGAGCTCCTGGTTCCCCCCACAGTAGGTCTGTCCCTCCTCCAGGCTCCCAGGCGTCCCAGGGAGCAGTGCCAGGCAGCGCCCTCGTGCTGGGGCGGGCGTCTGGGCTTCCTCGGGGGAAAGAAATCAGAGTTCCTGGCCCGGAGCCTGGCAGCCTGCCTGTCAGCTGATGCTCCTTGCACTGAGAACAGCTCACCCCCCTCCCCTGGCCGCCCGCTGCTTTTCCTGGCTGAGACTCCGCTTTGGAGCTGGGAAAGGCCTCCTGCTCCAAGCCTGTGCTCCTCTGAGCAGGGACCTTGTCTCCCAGCCTACGTGAGCCCCCCAACCAGCTGGCCGCATCCCCTGCGCTGCCCCAGGCTCCCTGCGCACCCCAGCCTGGCCCCTGGGGAGTTCCGGGGGGCTAAGGATGAATGCCCCACAAGACACCCCTCGGCTCTCCCTGGGGGGTGGGGGGCACTGCTGATGGGTACGGTCCCTTTTGGGGTGATGAAAATGTTTTAGAATTAGATAGAACGATGGTTGCTCAACGCTGAGTGCAGTAAATGTCACTGAATTGGGCACTTTTTAAAAGGGTAAATTTTATGTCATGTGAATTTCACCTCAAAGGATGAAAAAAAAGGGAGCGGGGTTGGCCAGGCTCGGTGGCTCACGCCTGTAATCCCAGCACTTTGGGAGGCCGAGGCGGGCGGAGCACTTGAGGTCAGGAGTTCGAGACCATCATGGCCAACATGGCGACACCCCATCTTTACTAAAAATGCAAAAACTGGTTGAGCGTTGTGGTGCAAAACTGTGATCCCAGCTACTCAGGAGGCTGAGGCAGGAGACTCGCTCGAACCCAGGAGGTGGAGGTTGCAGTGAGCTGAGATTGCACCACTGCACTCCAGCCTGGGCAATAACAGCAAAACTCCATGTCAAAAAAAAAAAAAAAGCGGCACTGGGGCCAGCTTAGGGGGTCAGGGAGGGCGTGTCTGAGAGGAGCAGCCCGAGGGGCTGAGGTTGTTCCCATTTGCAAGCCTGGAAACCAGGCACGTGTCACTCGACTTCCAAAAGGGAAGTCAGACAATCAGGGAAGGGAACAGGAACATTCTACTTCATGCCTCGGAATCCATACTCGAGAATGAGATGGGCTTGATCACAAATGAAAAACGCAGATATTCATAGCAACATGATTCACAACAGCCGGAAGGTGGAGACCGCCCCATGTCCATCGACAGATAAGACGAGGAACACAATGTGGCCCTTTTGTAGGACGGCACTGTACGCATGCAGCCTCGGGGAACCCTGACCCAGGCCAGCGTGAATGCTCCGAATGCTCCTTCGGGACCTCACGCCCAGTGACAGAAGCCAGACGCAAAGTAGAAATCTTGGGTGTTTGTTTTTCTTTTTGTTTCTGGTTCTGTTTGTTTTTTTTTTTTGTTTTTTTTTTTTTGAGATGGAGCCTCACTCTGTGGCCCAGGCTGGAGTCAGTGGCAAAATCTCGGCTCACTGCAGCCTCCGCCTCCTGGGTTCAAGCGATTCTCCCGCCTCAGCCTCCCGAGTACCCGGGACTACAGGTGCCCACCACCATGCCCGGCTAATTTTTGTATTTTCAGTAGAGATGGAGTTTCACCGTGTTGGCCAGGATGGTCTTGATCTCTTGACCTTGTGATCTACCCGCCTTGGCCTCCCAAAGTGCTGGGATGACAGACGTGAGCCACCGCACCCACCCTCTGTTTTTTGAGATGGAGTCTTGCTCTGTCCCCCAGGCTGGAGTGTGGTGGCGAGATCTCAGCTCACTGCAACCTCCGCCTCCCGGGTTCAAGGGATTCTCCTGCCTCAGCCTACCGTGTACCTGGGATCGCAGGCACCTGCCACCATGCCCAGCAAATTTTTGTATTTTTAGTAGAGATGGGGTTTCACCATGTTGCCCAGGCTGCTCTTGAACTCATGACCTCACGTGATCCGCCCGCCTCGGCCTCCCAAAGTGCTGGGATCACAGGCGTGCGCCACTGTGCCTGGCCAAGAAATCCTGTGTGATTCCATTCCTCAGAGGTCCCTAGCATTCTCAGTCACAGAGACAGAAAGTAGGATGGGGGGTGTCAAGGGCTGGGGACTGGGATAGGGAGTGAGTGTTTCATGGGGACAGAGTTTCAGTTTTTGAAGATGAGAAAGTTCTGGAGATAGGCCGGGTGTCGTGGCTCCCGCCTGTAATCCCAGAACTTTGGGGGGCCCAGGCGGGAGGATCGCTTTAGCCCAGGAGTTTGAGATCAGCTTGGGCAACATAGCAAGCCTGGGTGTCTACAAAAATTTTAAAAATTAGCTGGTATAGTGGTGCAGGCCTGTAGTCCTCGCTACTGGGAGGCCAAGGCGGGAGGATCATTTGAGCCCTGCGTTTGAGGCTGCAGTGAACTACGATTGTGCCACTGTACTCCAGTCTGGGTGACAAAGGGAAGGGAAACGCTGTCTCTGAAAAGCAGAAATAGAAAGTTCTGGAGAGGGATGGTGGTTATGGGTGCTTATGTGATAATGTGAATGGACTTCACACTGCTGAACCGTGCATGTAATGTGTTTAAGATGATGAATTTATGTTAGGCACATATTACTATAATTCTTTTTCTTTTTGTTTTTTGAGACAGTCTCACTCTATTGCCCAGGCTGGAGTGCAGTGGTGCCATCTGGGCTCACTGCAACCTTTGCCTCCTGGGTTCAAATGATTCTCCCGCCTCAGCCTCCCGAGTAGCTGAGATTGCAGGCATGTGCCACAGGCCCAGAGAATTTTTGTATTTTTAGTAGAGATGGGTTTTTGCCAAGTTGACCAGGTTGATCTCAAACTCCTGACCTCAGGTGATCCACCTGCCTTGGCCTCCCAAAGTGCTGGGATTACAGGCGCAAGCCACCGTGCCTGGCCCATCTATTACTGCAGTTTAAAAAGGGAAAAATAAGGCCAAGGGTGGTGGCTCATGCCTGTAATTCCAGTACTTTGGGAGGCTGAGGTGGGCGGATTACTTAAGGTCAGGGGTTCAAGACCAGCCTGGCCAACATGGTGAAACTCCATCTCTATCAAAAATATAAAAAAATAGCCAGGCATGGTGGTGGGCCCCTATAATCCCAGCTACTCAGGAGGCTGCGGCAGGAGAATCATTTGGCCTGGGAGGCGGAGGTTTCAATGAGCCAAGATCGCGCCACCGCACTCCAGCCTGGGCAACAGAGGGAGACTCGGTCTAACAGAAAAGGGTGGGGGGAAGAAAATGTATTAGATTCCCCACCCCCTAAAACACAGCCCTACTAATGCCCCAGTTTACAGATGGGGAAACTGAGGCAAGGCTTGTGTGATGGGCACAGGATGCCGTCTTGCAAAGGGGCAGGGCAGGGTTCAGTGGGGCCACCTGGCCCTCCCATCCTGCCCCCTGCCCTGGGTTCTTGAGGCCTCAGTGGTCTAGAGCTGGAGCCCCCCCCACCCCGAGCACCCTGAGCACCCCAAGCCATAGGCTGCATTTCCTCTCCAGCCCCTGTTCTTTCGGTGACCTGAGAAAGCCACAGACTCAGCGGATTTTCGGGAGAAGTGCCGGGAAGCTTTTCTCAAAATACCTACTGCAGGTGGAGGCGTGGCTGCTGAGACAGCAGGTGCCCGATTCCCGGGAGGCCTGGGAGGCCCTGGAGGCCCCAGGGGCGGCCTGAAAGGTCAGCCGAGGCTCCAGTCCCCTCCTTCTGGAAGGCTGCAGCGTGGGAGCGGCTGACCAACGTGACTCAGCC
>PVKP010044474.1:0-16705 GCA_004027715.1 Plecturocebus donacophilus | reverse complement strand
TCCATGCACACACAAAGAAAATGAAGCCAATGGCACAATGGGATTTAAAGCAAAAAGTAGCAACCCCTCCCACCCCAGGCTCCGGAGAGACGTCTGTGAACTGCCTGCTCCAGGTTCCCACACCCAGGCCCTCTGCGCATGCCGAGAGGTGGAAGCTACACGCATCGAATCCACACACAAATCCAGTCCTGCCATACCTGCCACACGCAACTTGGCATCTGGCTTAATTTCATTACTATCCCATGAACATCTTCTATAGTAGGACAGAGACCCACATGCCATTTTTCATGACTCTGTAGCATTTCTGTCTGTCCACACCCTGGTGCATTTAGAGGACCAGCTGCCTGAGGGTGCTAGGGGTTACAGGGTTTCCCAGAACCTGGGATTTTCAGTAATAATACCGGGATCGCCCTGGGCACGCTGGGATGTTGGCCAGCTGATGTGTATTTGGCCAGTTGTACCTTTGGACATTCAGGTTGCTTCTGACTTTTCAACATAACAAAACGCTACCGCAAAGGACGTCTCTGTTCATGTAGCTTGTGCCGTGGAAGATAAAATTCCTAGAAGACAAATTGCCAGGTGAGAGCTATGCAGATTTCAAATCGTTACTGATATTGCCAAATGGCCTCGCAAATGGGTGCCAGTGTACACATCCCTTCCTGGCCGGGGATGAGACCTGTTTCCCTGCCTCTGTGGCAAAGCTAGATACTGTCAGTCATTCTGACCCTTGCCATCTGATAGGGGACAAATGGAATCTTGGATTTTACTTTTAATCAGCTTTATTGAGATATACTTTATTTATTTTTATTTTGAGACAGAGTCTCGCTCTGTCACCCAGGCTGGAGTGCAATGGTGTGATCTTGGCTCACTGCAACCTCCGCCTCCCAGGTTCAAGCGATTCTCATGCCTCAGCCTCCCGAGAAGCTAGGATTACAAGTGCCCACCACCACGCCCAGCTAATTTTTTGTATTTTTCGTAGAGATGGGGTTTTGCTATGTTGGCCAGCCTGGTCTCCAGCTCCTGACCTCAGGTGACCTGCCCACCACAGCCTCCCAAGTGCTGGGATGACAGGCATGAGCCACAACACCCAGCCAAGATGACACTTTAGATACAAGAAAATTCACCCATTTTAAGCGTACAGTTGGATGAGTTTTGACAAATATTGACAGTTATGGAACCACCCCACCACAATCAAGACACAGAACACTAGCTACTCGGGGGGCTAAGAGGGGAGGATCACTTGAGTCCAGGAGTTTCACTCCAATCTGGGTGACACAGCAAGATCTCGCCACTTAAAAAAAAAAAAACCACACAGAACCTACCCAGCATCTCAGAAACCCAGAAAATTCCTCCAGGTTCCTTTCAATCTCAAACCCAATTTCAGCCCCAGGCAACCATGGGTCTACTTTTGGTCACTATGGGTTAGTTCTGCTCTTTCTAGAATGTCATAGAAATGGAGTCAGCAGCACACACTGGCTTCACTGGCTCAGCATGGCGATTTGAGATTCATCCGTGCTGTTCCATGCACCACAGTTTTACCCCCCAATTGCTGAGCAGCCCCCCAGTTTGGGTGCCCCACATGTGTACCCCTCACCTACTGGTGGGCATCTAGGCTGTTTCTTCCAGTTCATAACATAGAGCTGTTATGAACACTTGTGTATAAGGCTTCATGTGAACTATGTGTTCACTTCTGGGTAAACACTAGGAGTGGATGGCTGGGTTACATGGTAGGTGTGTGTAATTTTTTTTCATTGCCAAACTGCTTTCCAAAGTGGTTGCACCATTTTACATTCCGACCACAGTATGAGAGTTCAGTTCCTCCTCATCCTCACTCACACCTGACATTGTCTGCCCTGCTGATGTTAGTTACACAGGCAGGGGTGTGGTGGTATCTCGGATCTCACTGTGATTTTAATTTACATTTCTCTGATTAGCGTGTTGTGTTTTGACATTTGTTAAGAATGATGTTTTTTGGCCGGGTTTGGTGGCTCACACCTGTAATCCCAGCACTTTGGGAAGCCAAGGCAGGCCAATCACCTGAGGTCAGGAGTTTGAGACCCCAACATGGTGAAACCTCATCTCTATCAAAAACACAAAAAAATTAGCTGGGCATGGTGGCTACTTGGAGTAATCCCAGCTACTTGGAGGCTGAGGCAGGAGAATTACTTGAACCCGGGAGGCGGAGGTTGCAGCGAGCCGAGATCACTTGAAACCAGGAGGCAGAGGTTGTAGTGAGCTGGGATGGAGACACTGCACTCCAGCCTGGGCGATAGAGTGAGACGCCATCTCATTAAAAAAATAAAAAATAAAATAAAAAAGGATGATGTCTTTATCACACAGAAATGTCAAACATTTTGTGCAATAAATTTCTTCCTGGTTGTGGCTTTTGGGCTTTGTCACAGTTTCCTTTAATACCCAGTGACAATGGCTTAAGTCCCCCATTTACTTTTAGGAGTTACCAGTGTGATAGAGCCCGTACCCAGGCTCACCCGCCCCCTGTCCCCTCCCCGGCCCCCAGCTTTCTCCACTCTGGCCACATGGTTTGTCTTCAGGGATTTGTGGAAAGCTGTGTAGACAGGCACCTCTGTCCACCTGGGGCACTGAAGCCATGCCAGGGCCTGTCCTGCAGCTACTGGGCCAGCAGCTCTCCCGGAGTCTGGGCGGAAGACCACGCTCATGCTGCACCTGGAGCCGCTTTGTCTGTTTGCCACTCACAGCGCTCCTGTCCGGTCAAAAGCTCCGGAACCCAGGCCCTGCACCCACATGCAGGAAGCTGGGGCTCAAAAGGAGAGAGCTGGCTGTGGGTAGAAGCCAAGGCCGCCTGGGAGGGAGATGGAGCCAGGTCTCACCCCGCCAGTGAGGCCCAGCTACCTGTTCCACTGGGGCTCAGGGGACCCCATTCATGCTCCTTCTCCCTGGGCACAGGCTGCATTTGCATTTCCCAGTACCCCCTGCGGCCATGGTGACCCGGTGCCTACATTACGGACAAGGATTGCAAACCAGTGTGGTGGGAAAGGGACCGACCACAGGAGCCGTCTTGGAGGCTGCATGAGCGTCGGCCAGCCTGGACCCCAGGTACAGACAAAGGTGAGGGAAGGCACCAGCAAAGCCGGGACACTGTGGGCCTCTTGGAAATGATGTGATATTTGAGGGTTCCAAACGGCATCCAAGTAATCAATGTGGGACCAGCTCAGACCTGTGCTGAGGGAGTGGGCGCCAGTCAGCAATGCCCCGAAGCCTTTGCAGAACTCCCCCCGAAGGCTGGCACCCTCCCGGTGCCTACCCGCCTTCTAGAGGCCGCAGTCCCGCCTCCCTTCTGCCCATCGCTCTCGCCACAACCCTCCCCGCCCCGGTGTCTCAGTCACGCTTCAATCTGGACTTCCCAGTGGGGCGCACCTTAGAGGGTCTCGCGTAGGAAGTCCCATGGTGGGTCGGCCCCGGTTCCACACGCCGGCCTGGAAACCAGCCCGCACCTGCCCTTCTCAGGGGCGCCGGCTGTGGGCAGGCGGACCACACGTTGAGAATGGGCTCCCCAGGTGGACGCCTGCCGCCCGTGGCCCCGCTCAACCCTCCCTCACCAGCACGGAGTCCCCCGGATTCAACCGCCCCCTACGCGGAAACGGAAGCCGCACTTGAGGTCTCTGATGGGAGTAGGTCAGGGGCTCTGTACCGGCTGCTGCCACCGGCCCCTCCTCCTCATCCTCGGCCCGAGGAGGGGAGCCCACGAGTCCAGTCCTGACCCAGACCCCGACCTTGACCCTGACCCTGACCTCCACCCTCACCCTTATCCCCATCCCCACCGGGGTACCGAAGACCACAGCGCCCTCTGCTGGCACCAGAGTCCCGCTGCTGAGAAGGCTGATTGGCCCAGCGCTGTCAAACCTAGTCACGTGAGCAGCGGAGGGCCTCCTCTGATTGGTCATCCTGAGCCATGCGCCCTCCCCAGGTGGGAGGGGGCGCTGTGAGTGGCAGCCCGCGAGGCCTTGCTTTTCGGCGGGAGCCGGCTGCCTTCAGCCCCGGTGCACCAGGTGCAAGGCTCGACTCCCGCTTCGGGGATTCTGGGTGGCGCTGGCGCCCCGGCCCTTGGGGAGCCCTGGACAGAGCCCTCAGTGGTTGAGCTGGGCCCAGAACATCTGGCCTTGGCTGGCCCCTCTCACTCGGGGATCACCGGGTCGGGCTTTCCCACCTACAGGATGCAGTGGACGCACCGCGGCTGTTGGCTGAGGAGGGGGTGCTTGGGGGCCCTTCCTTAAGGGTAGAGACAGGGACGTGCAGAGAGCGTCTTGGGGATCGTCCATCCTCAAAATCCCACATGGGTCCCCCAGGTCACCCCGTCCCCACCTGCCCTGGGAAATCTCCCAGCAGCTGTTTTCTGGAGCAACTGACGGCCGAGGTCAGCTGGAGGTCAGAAGGAGGGTCTGGAGCCCGGGTGGGGGTGAGCATGGGGAGGTCCCAGGAGGGGTAGGGGTGGCCCGGCCAGCCGGGAGCCACAAAGGGCAGAGAGAGTGCAGCGCCGCGGCCAGCCGCCAACGGGGCCGCCAGCAATGTGGTTTCAATCTAATTGTCCCAAAATATTGTTACAACACAAACCACGTGCCATCCACTCACCTGCAACTAATCAGCGGCAAAGCTACCGAATAAATCGGTTCCACACCCTGGGACGGGGCAGCCCAGCACGTGAACCCGGGTGCCCGGGCTGGGACCGAGGCCAGGTGGCTTGTGCTGGGGCGTTTCCTGTTAGGGCAGGAATTGTCAGGACAAGTGCGGGGACCACAGGGGGCTCCTCCCTCCTTGTTACGCCTCACTTCATGCTTCTGGCACAGCCAGAAGGAACAGCCCCTCATGTCACAGCTGGCCCAGGCCCAGGGAGTGGGGGGCTGTACTGGGGGTCTGTCCAGGGTCTGACAGCCCAGGGAGTTCCCAGGGTCCTCTCTCCACCTTGACCATTCCATCCTGAGATGGTGACCCTGAGGTCACCATCTCCACCCGTGCAGGGAACATTTGCACGTCCACCCACAGAAACTGCAAGACAGCCTTCAAGGCCACCAAGGCGATTAGTGACTATGATTGGAGTGATTCCTCCAGTACTCAGAAGAGCTAAGGAGGAAACAAAGGCTCACTGAGGACCCTGGCCCCGGACCCCAGGCCCTGCCCAGCAGGGTCCCTGCCCAGCAGCCTGTACCCCGGAATCCAGCTGGGTTGGACATAGGCCCTCCTCAGGGAGCCAGCAGCCAGGCCCAGGCCTCTAGGGGCAGGGACAGCAGACATTCCCCCAGTGAGTGCAGGGGCCGCAGGCAGCCCTGACTTCTCCCGGATCCTGAGGGCCCCCATGGCAGCCTTTGAGCTTGGCCTTGGGGTAAATGGGGTGCCCACAGGCAAGAAAGACGGCATAACAATGGCTCCACCTGCATGGGCTTCACATATGGTCACAAATGCATTCCTTGTGAATGTGGGGCTGGCCCAGCATCTCCCAGCACCTCAGGTCCTCCAGAAGGAAGGGGCCTTGCCAGCAAGGTTGCAAGAGTGTGCCTGGGGCCTGCCACCTCAGCACAGTCAGGAGGGTGTCGGTGGCTGCCGCTGTGGAGGGGAATCCAGTCTCAGGCTTTGGAGGGTGCCTGGCCAGAGTACAGGCCCCTGCCCACCCTTCCTGACCTGGTGCCCGGGCCAGCTGCTCAGTGAGTCTCTCTGAAGTGCCAGCACCCACTGGCCACTCCTCTGTGGTGACTCGACTTCCCAAACCTGTCCCTGGCCCTGCAGCAGTGGTGCTGAGAGTGATCTGTGAGTGCCCTGGGGCCGCTATGACAAGTGGCCACCAACCCGGTAGCTTCAAGCAGCAGACCTTTATTGCCTCACAGTGCCACAGGCAGAAGCCCGCAGTCCCGGTGGCACAGAGCTGGGTCCTTCTGGAGCCTCTGAGGGACATCTGCTCCTGCCTCTCCCAGCTCCTGGGGGCGGCTGGTAGTTCTTGGTGGTCGCTGGCTTGCAGCGACATTACTCCGATCTCTGCTGTCCTGAGAGGCCTTCCTCCCCGATGTCTGTTCCCTCTCTCCTGAGCACACTTGTCATTGGATTTAGGGCACACTAATCCAGGAGGATCTCAACTCGAAAGCCTTCAGTGAGGATGCGAGAAGTGAGGCGGCCTGCCCCGAGGTGGCACAGCTGGGAAACAGCCGGAGAGTAAACCTGAAAGGTCACAACGGGTGCCTCTCGACAGCAGTCAGATGCCTCATGGCATGGCCAGGGACCTGTGCTCCGACCAGGAGCCGCCTTGGTCTGAGACCATGGCTTCCCCTTTACAGCGGCCGGCCATGCCGCCCACCCGACTGTGCCGAGGCACCAGGCACACCCCTGCAACCTCGGCTGACGAGGCCTCTTCCTTCTGGGGGACCCTGAGATGCTGGGAGATGCTGGACCATTCCCAAACAACTGCTATCACCTGAGGCTGAGCATCGCAATGCCTGGCTGTCACCAAGTGCCATGTGAGCCTGTGTGTCTCATGACACATGTGCAGATGTCATTCCTGGCACAGATACTGAAGGGTGATGCCTGCACGCAGCAGCCAGGGTTGTAGGGCCAGTGACAACAGGAGCAGGTTCTGGCTCAGGCTCACACTCTGGGGCCCCCAAAACCCAGTCCACAACCAGGCGAGGCTTCAGCCTCAGCTACAGGGGAGGCCGTGCCTGCCAGCACGTGCCCAGGGCCAGGGTCCACCTCCAAGAGGTCCCTGGTGGTGGAAAGAAGCGGAAGACGCAGCCCAGAGGAAGGAGGCCGCCTGAGCAACCTCAGCCAGCTCTGTCCAGCAGCCCGGGGGCAGGCAGAGGAGGGTGCAGGAAGACACCGCAGCTGACCCCACTCTTCCATGCCCTCATGTTTCACCTTCTTCTCCATCCAGCCTTTGAATAAGAAGCAAAGTGGGCCAGGAGCCATGGCTCACACCCCTAATCCCAGCACTTTGGGAGGCTGAGGCGGCCAGATTGCTTGATTCCAGGAGTTTGAGACCAGCCTGGGCAATACAGCAAGACTCCTGTTTCTACTAGAAATACAAAAATTAGCTGGGTGTGGGGACACATGCCTGTGGTCCCAGCTACTTGGGAGGCTGAGATGGAAGGATCACTTGAGCCTGGCAGTTCAAGGCTGCAATGAGCCATGATTGGGCCACTGCACTCCAGCCTGAGCAGCAGAGCAAGACCCAGTCTCTCAAAAGGAAAAAAGGCAAAGTGGAGGCACTGCTTGTTATCCCTGCTGCCAGCGGGCCTGGTCCTCTGAGTCACCCTGCCTGATGGGCACTGCAGGGAGACCCCACCTGGCCTGCACAGGTTCCCTTTTTTGTTGTTGTTGTTTGTTTTTGAGATGGAATCTCACTCTGTTACCCAGGCTGAAGTGTGGTGGCGTGATCTCGGCTCACTGGAACCTCCACCTCCCGGGTTTGAGCAATTCTCCTGCCTCAGCCTCCTGAGTAGTTGGGACTACAGGCGCACACTGCCACACCTGGCTAATTTTTGTGTTTTTAGTAGAGATGGGGTTTCACCCTATTGGTCAGGCTGCTCTCAAACTCCTGGCCTCAGTTGATCCACTCGCCTCCGCCTCCCGCAGTGCTGGGATGACAGTCATGGCCACCGCACCCGGCCCCAACGGAACCATTTTCAAGTGTGCAATTCAGCGGCATCAGGTCCATTCACGGTGTGGTGCAACTGCCCACTCTCTCCATTAATAGTTCCAGAATGTTTCATCATCCCAAACAGAAACTCTGTACTCATTAAGCAATATCCCCCACCCCTGCCCCTGCCAGTCCCTGGGGCCCCGACCCTGCTGTCTGACTTTGCCAGTGGCTTGTCCTAGATGCTGCACAGAAGTGGAACCACACCGTGTCCCTTTTTGTCTGGAATTCCTCACTTCGAATAATGCCCCCGACATCCACCCACGCGGTAGTGGGTGTCGGATTTCCTTCCTTTTCCAGGCTGAACACTGTTCCTCGTGGCTGGACCACGTCTGTTGTGTCTGTCCACTCATCGGTCAACTGCACTTGGGAGCTCCACCTCCTGGTGGCTGTGACCAGGGATGCTGTGGACTCTGGCACTCCCGTGTCTGCACCAGCCCCTGTCTTTGGTTCTCTGGGGTCTATACCCGGGAGTAGCATCACTGAGTCATATAGGAACAGGTGCCTGCCACTGCGCCCGGCTAACTTGTATTTTCAATAGAGACAGGGTTTCACCATGTTGGCCAGGCTGATCTCAAACTCCTGACCTCAGGTGATCCACCCGCTTCGGCCTCCCAAAGTGCTGGGATTACAGGTGAGAGCCACCGCACCCGGCTTATGCTCCACTATTTGGGAGGCCATCAAACCCCACTAGTTTTTTCAATTCAGAATTTAACCTTCTGGGGAAAAGAATTCTGTATCTATTCCTGGGCCCAGGTGGGGCCTGTTGGGTGAGGAACAGCCAGGAGCGGTGAGGTGGAAGCGGTGGCCTCTGAGACCACACAGCCTGGACTCAGCCTGGCAGGAGGACCCAAGCGGCCAGGGCTGCCGGGAGGGCCTCAGTTCTGCTGCTCCCCAGCTGCGCGATCTGAGCAGGAAGCTGCCTCAGTCTGTGCCTCAGTTTCCTCATCTTTATCTGGCGACGGAGTAGCCTCTGCCTCTCAGAGGGTTAGTTGTGATCACGGCGGCAGCTAAGGCCAGCACTGGCAGGCAGTGGGGGTTCAGCAGAGGCAGTCCTCACCAGCCACAGGCCTGCCTGGGGGAGGCGGCGCAGATCAGCCTCAGCGGGTATGTCAGCAGGGCTGATCCCAGCCCACCCTTACCTGCCAGGGGCCTCCACCCTTCACCCTGTGTATCTGCTCCCCCGAGTCACTCCCAGGGTCTCCACGGCGGGGGCAGGGCCGGCACAGGCAGAGCTCACAGCCCCGTAGGAAGCATGCAGTGCCCTGCGCTGATCATGTGACTGGTTTTGACAGAGCAGGGACTGGGCAAGAGGTGGACAGGCAGGGGTGGGGGCATCCTCGGTGCCCCAGAGCCTGAGCTCGCAGGCATCAGCAGCCTGCTGGGCGGCAGGGCGGGGCTCTCTCCCGCAGGGCACCCTCTGCACGTTTTTGCAGGGCTGCAGCAGCCCCTTCCTGATGGACACCTGGCTCTGGGCCAGGGTTGGGGCGGGGCCTCCAGGGTCTCCCTTGATTTGTAAGAGTCCACAGCCATCGGCCACAGCCTCACTGAGCACCCTGGGAGCCAAGGCAGCTTAGGGACAAGCCGTGTATGAGGATGGCAAGGCCAGGGAGGACAGGCTGGCCAGGGCCACCTGGGGCCATGGAGTATGGAGGAGGCGACTTGGAGAGGAGCCCACAACAGGCTCTGATGGGGGCAGTTTTAGGAGAGGCGTGGGCAGGTGTGTGGTGCTGGAGAGAGGCCCGTCCTGGTCCCCTTGCCCTGCACACTGTCCCCAGGGTAGCAGGCCCAGGCTGCCTGGCAAGGCTGCTTCTGGAGGCCTGAGGAAGGTTGGGCTGGGGACTCAGCCTCTCCTCAAGGCCACAGCCTCCCTGCTCTGGGGCTGCCCCTCAGGAAAGTCCCTGCCCAGGTTAGCCCAGCCGGGGACTCAGGCTCTCTTTGGACCCTACAGGAAGGGCTGGCCTGCCCCCAGGCCAGAAGGTCCTGCCGTGACCCACAGATGGCCCAACACGCTGTAAAACACGCATGATTTATTTTAGTGTGTGTTACAAAAGCAAAGCCAACACATGAAGCCTGCAATTTCGCAGATACTAACACTTCCGACCAGGAGAAAAGAAGGCCATGACATGACAGCGCAGCATGGAGTAAAAGGGGTCTGGGATGCCCAGGCCTGGATAAATACGGTTCAGAAGTCCCCACCCCCGCCACCTTTCCCACCACGCAGGTGCCCAGCAGGCCCTCCGCCCACTTGCCCCGCTGGAGGAGGGAGGTGGGTCTGGGCCAGCTGGGAGCTTCTCCTGGAGGCCTGAGGCCACTTCCCTCCTCTCCCAGGAAGGAGCTGGCCCAGGCCCAGCTAGGAGACTCCCAGCCCAGCTCCTTCCCGCCAGTCTATCCCGTTTGTCAGGCAGGCCGGCAGGCTGGGCTGGTGACTCATGGCTGGCTGGGCCATCGCCCCGGGCGAAGTAAGAAGCCTGACCCAGCTCCAGCACAGACAGGAAACCCCACCCCAGGGCCTGCAGTGGGACAGGTGTGGCCAAGTGGCTGCCCTCCACCCCAACACAGGCCTCGGGCAGGGTGTCTGAGGCCGGCCTGGCGCTCTGCAGTGCAGATACACCAGCTGCCTCTCCGGGCCAGAACTGGCGTCCAGCGTCCTCCTCACTGGCCCCAGGCTCTGCTCACCCTGGGAAGCACCCAAGTTGACCATGGGCCCAGGACTGGGGTTCCCACCCTCCTCTGCCCAGTGGGCTTCGTGGCCTGAGGTAGGCTGCATGAGCTCTCTGGGCCTAAGCATCTCATCTCTCAGAGTTCATCTGCTCAGCAAGCGTTTGTGGGCTCTTGAGACTGGAGGCCTCCCTCCCCCACCTAAGCACACCACAGCCCAGGCACCCCCTACATCTCCCTCTTACCTGCAGCAGAGGGCCGGCTGTTGGGAGCCTTGGGGCCCAGGGCCAGTCACACTGGAGAGGCCAGGAACGCTCCTAGCAGCAAGGCAGTCCCTTCCTAGGGGACCCCTCCTGCCGCAGGGCCTGGGGGGGTGGCGGGACCGCTGCAATCCCGCTTCACGGCTTTCTTCTGCCATTCCTTGCAGGAGGACAGGAGGGGCAGGGTCCTGGCAGCAGCAAGAGAGAACCCATCCTGGAGGGCCCAGCAAGGGAACTGCAGCGTCCAGAGCCAGCAGAGGCCTCGCAGAGGAGGCTCCGTGGGAGGGCCAGGAGCAAACTCCCAGCAGAGCAAAATGCAGAGGTGCCCAGCCCTGGGCACATCGGCCACTGAAAAACCCAACGCTGGGGGCTGCCGTGGGGATCCAGGGTTGAGGGACGCGAAGACGCCCCTCCGCCCCCCAGGCTCGGCCCCATGCGTATTCTTTGAGCTGATGGGGACACAGTGTTCAGTCCTGACAGGAGGCAGGCGTGACCCTGGTCGGCGATGGACTTGGTCCTCTCCACACCCCTAGGGCAGAAAGCCCCACTCAGAGGTGCCAGGCAGCAGGCATAGGCTGGCATCTGAATTGGTAACAAGCGTATGGGACTTCGGATGGTGCAGGTCTGATAATCAACCCCGGGGTCCAGCCCAGCCATCATTTTCAGAGAATACGGGGCCCTTGTCCTGAGCTGCCAGCCATTGCCAATGGACACCCAGAGGAAGGGGTGCCCGCCAGCTTGCGGAACCAACAGGGCTTGGTGCTGCTGCCAGGGCTTGACCCGGGGCAGACAGTAAGGAAGGAGGGTGGAAGGCTCCTGCCAGGGAGGCCGTGTCCTCTGCACCAGGCAGAATGGGGCCTGGCCCTCACCTTCCTGGCCTGACTCTTGCCCGGGGAAGGGGCCCAGGAAGGTTTCCGAGCTGCTCCAGGCCCCTGCCTGGAGTTCCTGATCCTCAGTGGAAGCTGAGGCCATGGGGTCTGGTGGCTGGACCCAGAGCCCCTGTCCCTGGGTCCCTGCTCCTCCCTACCCCGTCCCGGCTCTCCCACACTCCCAGGAGGCCACATCATATTTCTGCTGGTGCTGAGGTCTCCTTCATGCATTTGAAGAGCAAATGACAGGAGGCAGAAGGCAAACCTTGGGTGAACATGGGCCTCCTTGGACCCCTGGGGGAGCCTGGGGGGCTTCTATGGACCAACTGGGATCTCAGGGACAGAACAGGGGCCCCCAGACCACAGCCGAGGGCTACTCTAATCAGCAGAGATGACCCAGGATGCCTTGTCCTCAGCGGCACAGGGTCACCTGTGGGGCAGGGGGAGGAGGCCTGGCTGGCTGGGTCAGCAGTCCTGGCAAAGCCAGGGGACGCCAGGGAGTAGGCCTCCTGAGGGAGGGGGGTCTGGCTCCGCTCCTCCCAGCTGTGGGCTCCGGGTAGCTACAATTCTGCTACCTCCCGGCCTGCTTACCCCTCTCCTGAGGTCTGGATTTTGCCGGCACACAGCAGGGACATCAGCAATGCACCCAGCCTGGCACAGCCTGGGGCAGGCTCTCCGTCCACAGGTGTCCTCTGGCTCTGGTCTATAAGTGCTGTGAGGATGTGGCTGGCACCAGGGCCGGAGGGCTTTTATGCTGGGGAATGTCCTTGTGCCAGCGGAGCCCGGGCACCTGAGCAGGTGACTGGGTGGGGCTGCTGTGCTCTGGTAAGCAGGCAGGTGTGAGGCTGCTACCTTTGAGGCAAGGAACAGATCCCCACTCCCTGGCTGGACAGCCCCGGGCACAGCGGTTACACACCCAACACTTCAGCTCTCCTCTGTAGCATGGGAATGAGTCTGACAGTGCTGTACTCACAGCAGCTGGGAGGCTTGGATGAGGTCATGAGTTCTACGGTACTGTACACACAAAGGTCATGTGGCCTTGGGGGCGCTGGAGCAGCAGGTGTGGTTTTGGGGACCTGCCACAGGCCACAGCCCTGGACCAAGCCAGGCCATCAGGGCTCTTTTCCTGGAATTTGAACGCTGAGCCAAGGGATATGGGAGTTATGCTGGGGCCACCCTGGAGCCGTTGCTGTTGGGGCCTGAACGGCGCCGTCCCCTGCCCTCCCTGCTGCAAGCCCTAAGCAAACACCTGCTCCCAGCTTCAGTCAGAGTTCACTTCCAGCACCTGCGGTCAAATTTATTTATTTATTATTATTATTTTGAGACAGTCTTGATCAGTTGCCCAGGCTGCAGTGCAGTGGCAAGAACAGGGCTCACTGCAGCCTTGACCTCCTGGGACTGTAAGCATACACTGCCAAGCTCCGCAAATGTTTGCATTTTTTGTAGAGACGGGGTCTCACTATGTTGCCCAGCCTGGGCTCAAGCCATCCTCCCGCCTTGGCTTCCCAAAGGGCTGGGATTATAGGCATGAACCACCATGCCCAGACAAAAGTGTCCTCGTACATCTACACAAACAAAATGTATCTCTGTACATAACTGATTTTGCACTCAGCAGCCCTGTTGAAAAGTATTTTGTCACGTTGGCTTCCTACCTTACTTCTTTCTCCCCCTTTATATAAAGTTGCTGGATCCTTTGAGTGTCTGTTGGAGACACCTTGACACCTCACCCTGAACCTTCTAGCATCAAATGTCTGACAGCTGCAGCCTGCCTCCAGCAGCACACCAGGGAGACGCAGGGCCACACACAGCTTCATACAACCCTGTGGCCGGGGAAATGCAGTGCCACACAGAGTGCCACACGGCCCTGTGGCCTGGGAAACACAGTGCCACACAACTCCATGGCTAGGCAGATGCAGTGCCACGCAGAGCTCCGCACGACCCCGTGGCCGGGGAGACGCAGTGCCACGCAGAGCTCCACACAATCCCGTGGCCCAGACTGCGGTGAGTACAGGTCCCCGCCAGCTCTGTGGCCCACCAGAGCAGTACCACCCCAAGCCTCGTTCAGGATCCTGTTCAGGATCCTCTCCAGGGTTCCCCGTAGCGGTCTGTTGTCACCCCGTCAGCCTCCTCTTAGCTATAACACACACCCACCCTTTTGCCTTTTTTTAAACGTTGCCCTTTTCTGAGCGTCCGGAGTGGAGATTCCGAGAACACCTCTGGATTTGACGTCACTGTGCTCAATGCAGGTCAAGCATCCCAGGAAGAGCATCACAAGGGGGCTGCCGAGCCATCCGAGGGAAGGCAAGCCTGGGGGCGGTCCCCACAGCCGGTGGCCTGCCTCTTGGGGGCCTCTGACGGCCTCTTCCCTGGCACCGTCTCCCACCCCAGAGCTGGACAGCAGGCCTGGGGACTGGCCTCTCAAATCTGCCCCTTTTTTAGACTTGAGGCTCCTTCAGGGGCACCTGGCTTTGGTTTCTCCCCTAAGCAGGCAGGGGGTGGTGGGTGGAGGAACCCTGAGGGCTGGGAGTGCACGGAGAGCACAGCTCAGACAGGGACTCTCTCCGGATGTCGAGGGGGCCGCTGATTGACCTTCAAACCAAGGGGAGTGTCCGAGGGTCAGGCAGGAGGGCTGGGTGCAGAGGCAGGCCAGGGAGCCAACCGGCCACCTTTTCGAGAGAAGAGGCTCCCAGAGACGGCAGCGTCCAGCTGAGGCGCCCTGGGGCATGGGGTGGCCCTGTGGTCCAACTGGGCACAGGAGGAAGGTGGGACCGGCTGTCAATCCCCTCGGCAGCCAGTAGTGCTAGGAGACAGAGGGGCCAGTGCCACCGCATCCCAGGGTCACTCCCAGTGGGGTGGGGAGGAGAGGGAGCCCTTTCCTCTGGCCAGGCCCTTGAGTCTCTGTGGGAGCCGCCACGTGGGTGCAGGCTGGCCACTTCACAGCGGGCTCTGGCCATCAGGCGGTGCGTGGTTTGAACCTGGCAGGGCCCAAGGAGGTGCCCCGGAACTTGGCAACAGCAGGGGCCATCACCTTCTCAAGCAGAGGGTGAGGAGAGAAGGCGCTGCCGGCGCTGGCGGGACGGGCCTGGAGCACGGCTGGTGGGTGAGGCGCGCCTGCCCTTCTCCCTCCCTCCTGCCCTCCGGCTTCCCTCTGGCCCCAGTGCGCAGAAGCCACTGTTAGGAACAGGCACAGGGTCAGCCTCCGGGGTCTGAGCAGGGTGGGGACCCGTGCACATGGCCCCCGCCTCTCCAGCCTAGCAGCCACTCCTGCCTGTCCCCTTCACTCAGATCAATAAATGAGGGTAGGAACGAATTCCATATCGGTGAAAACATCAAGGAAGAGCAGATTCCCAAGCCCCAGGATCGGGCCCACAGCCAATTCTGTAGAGCTGAGGGCCCCCCTGGGCTGGCTGTGGCACCTGTTAGGACCCGCCCAGAGTGACAGGGAGGAGCCGTGGGCCTCCTGCCGTCCACCCAGCTCCCAGGTTTCCCCGAGAGGCCAGCACTGCCCTTCTGATGCCCCCAGTGCTGTGGCCTGGGAATAGCCAACTCCAGCCTGGGACAGCAGGTGGGGCCAGGGAGGAGGGGACCGCTGAGCTTCCCCAGGAGTTAGGGAACTTCTCTCAGCTTGTCTCAGTTATCCAGCTGGGTGTGGGCGTGGGATGGACGAGAAGAAGAGGGAGCCAGCCAGGGGTCAGGGAGGCTGGGGACAGGGTGGAGCAGGGCGCAGCGTGACGGAGGGACCTGGAGCTGGAGAAGCAGCCCCGTGGCAGAGTCGGCAGGACTCACGGACCCAAGGCTGGGATGTGGACGGGGAGGCCACCCCGCTCGGGAGAAGGCAGCCCCCTCTGCCGTCCACACCCTCACTCCACATCCCACAGGACCCCCTTGGGGAAAGCAGTCTCTGCAGGATGCCCTTAAATCCACAGAAACCACCAGTGCTTTCCTGAGACCAGAACATTACCTGCAGTGACGGGGACCTCATCTGGTGCACTGAGGCCTCCAGCCCTCGAGGGGGAGCCACCCATCCATCCATCCACCCATCCACCTGTGAGAGCAGAGGGGCTAGGAGCCCTGAGTTCCCGACCTCATGCTAAACGTCCCTGTCGGACTGGCGCATCAGGGTGGATCTCACCGCGTCCCAGGGAGGTGCTTCCGAACCTGGATGTGTTCGGAAAGCCCTCTTCCAGGGGTGTCCTAGAGGCAGAGCTGCCCCGCTGTCCTGGCCCGATGCAGCCCCAGAGCGATGGGGTGGAGTGTGAGCCCCTGGCCCTGAGAAGCTGCTCTCCCTGGTCTGCCTGGCCTGGAAAGCCAGATCACCTAGCTCGGGGCCATGGGCACTATCTGGAGATGATGATTTTAATTAATCTACAAAATATTGTGTCTTAGATAAGGGTAGGCTTCTTAGTCAAACAAACCTAGTTCCAATCCTGCTGTGTGGTCTTGGGCAAATTACTGACTCTCTCTGTGCCTCGTCTCGAATGGGATTTCCATGGCAGGACAGCCATGGGGACCCCAAGGGCTAATGCTATAAACGGACCAAAGTCCAGGTGCCCCCTGCACCAGCTTTCTCTTCCTTCTCTCCCTTCCTGCCCCGTGTCCCTGTGGCTAAGGGACAAGGTGGTTGGCAGTCTCCCTGAGGTGCCTGGGGCTGGTGCTCTTGGCCAGCGCAAGTGCACCAGGCCCTGGGAAGGATCAGCCCTGCTCAGAGTGGGCGTGGCTGAGGGCCCGAGTGCTCACAGGTAAGTTGCCCGAAACAAAGGGCAGGCCCTCACCCGCTTTTGGTGAGAGGAGAAGGCCTGCCCTGCTGTGGCAGGAAGCTGGGTGCCATCAGTGGCCCTGCCCTACTCTCATCCCTAATGTGAGCTTCGCCCCCGCCTCCCTCAGCACGCCCCAGCTCCTCCAGACTCACAATGTCACATTTCACCTGTACAGGAATGCTGGGGGACCATGGCCCAACCGGACTGCACCCAGGGCCACCCACGTATCCCCACAGGCAACAGCAGGAAGTCCCTCCCCCTCCTCCACCCCTCTCAGTCCCCCTCAGGGTTTGGCTGTGATCTCTGGCTCTGCAGGGGAAATTTCCTTGTGGAGTTAGTGGAGTCATCTTTGCTGACAACAGACAGTCGGGCTATAACGGGCTGAGGATATTACCTCTGTGCCTAGGAAGACCCCACCATTCCTCACTTATTCATCCATCCACCTATCCATCTATCCACCCCCTCACCCCACCATGTATCCACCCCTCACCCATTCATCCA
>PVKP010044473.1:0-16707 GCA_004027715.1 Plecturocebus donacophilus | reverse complement strand
GAAGGAGGAGAAGGAGAAGGAGGAGAAGGAGAAGGAGGAAAAGGAGAAGGAGAAGAAGGAGAAGGAGAAGAATAAGAACAAGAAGAAAACAAGAAGGGACAAATTATAAAGTGTTATCTGACTACCAGTTTCTTTATTGCTATTCAGTTGCTTTTCTGGAGTTTCAAAAAATAACCCACTGCTTCTGTTTGAAAGGATTTACATTGCCTGGAGTTTAGGTATTGGGGCCATACAGTACACTTTAAGTCTATATAATCAGCACAACTAAACAATTCCCATGTCTTTTCATAGTTTGCCAAAGTTGCTGATAGAAGAGGAAAGAAGGGAAGGGGAGAAGGTGAAAGGAAAGGACTCCAGAGAGGGAAGATAAGACACTTTTTTGTTGGTTTGTTTTATAAAGAAAAGAGAGGAAATGGGAAGGAGAGGAAAAGGGTGTGCTATAATAACCTTATTTTTAATACACTGAAATTCATATTCACACCCAGCCTTGGCTTCATACTAATCCGCAGGGCTGAAGTGCCTTCCTCGTCTCTGGTTCCCCTCCCACTTCACTGCTGGCTGCCGCCCCTCTCCTTCCCTGGTTTCTCCTCTTCTCCTGTGTCCCGTTTCAGTGCTCTAGGGCTCAGGCCTTGGTCCCCTTCTGTTCTCCATCAATGCTCATTCCCCTGGTGATCTCATCAGATCTCACGAGTTTAAATATCATCTATAGACCCCTGATTCCTGAAATGGTATCTCCAGCTCCGACTCCTCCCTGGAATCCCGGACTCACATAGACCTAACTGCCTACTGAATCCTTTCCGTCATGTCTCACAGCCATCTCAAGCACAGCATGTTCAAGGCTAGCTTGTGATCTGACCCCAAGGCCTGCTCCTCTCACAGCCTTCTCTCTCTCAATCAGTGACATCAGACATAAAAGTCATTTTTGACTCCTCTCTTTTGCTCACATCATGTATACAATTGATCAATCAGGAAATGCTATTGTTTTTACCTTCAAGTTGACACAGAATCAGACCAATGTCCACCCACTCCACTACCACTACCTATCAGAGAGCACCGCCATCCCTTGCTTGGATAATGGTGTCTTGTCAGTTTTGGTTTTGAGGAGCAGACATTCTGAGATCAGATGTGCAAGAGAGTTGTGGGGGTTGGGAGGATGCCTGCGAAAGATGAGTGGGGGTAGCAGAAGTGGGCAGGGAGAAGCTTCAGACTGCGGCGCAAGTTTGATGTCTGAGAGAAAGACAAGGAAGAAGTATTGGATAGGAGGAACGTCAGACTGCAGTGCAGCTGTCGGAGTCTCGGCCAGGTCGCTGGAGAGCCCCTGAGCCAAAGTTTCCTATTAGAAGAATCCCAGATGCTTCAGAAATGGGCCAGCACTAGAACCCACACACAGTGCAGAGCAGGCATGATCTCAGCATGTGCGTGAATGCAGTGGGGAACCCAGAGACGTGGAAGCCGGAATCTTTAGTCCACCATGCTCCCTGCAGCAGAAGATGTTCCTGCTTCTACAGCCTCCCCTACATTCCATTCTCCACACAACAGCTCCCATTTCTTCAGAGTGAAGCCCAGATCCGCCCTGTGCATACAGGACTCCCTTTCATTTCTTCTTTCCCTTCCTTCCTCCCTCCCTCCCTCCTTCCTTTCTCTCCTTCCTTCCTTCCCTTTTCTTTCTTTCCTTTCTCTCTTTCTTTCTCTTTACTCCCTCCCTCCTTTTTTCTTCCTTCCTTCCCTTTTCTTTTTCTTTCTTTCTTTCCTTTCTTCTCCCTTCCTTCCTTCCTTTTCTTTCCTTCCCTTCCTTCCTTCCTTCCCTCCCTCCCTCTTTTCTTTCTTTCTTTCTCACTCTCTTTCTCTCTTTCTTTCTTCCTCCTGGAGTGCAATGGTGCAATCTCAGCTCACTTCAGCCTGCAACCTCTGCCTCCCAGGTTCAAGGAGTTCTCTTGCCTCCACTTCTCAAGTAGCTGAGATTACAGGTACCCACCACCATACCTGACTAACTTTTGTATTTTTGTTAAGAGGAAGCTTCACCATATTGACCAGGCTGGTCTCAAACTCCTGACCTCAAGTTATATGCCCGCCTTGGCCTCCCAAAGTGCTAGGATTACAGGCATGAGTGGCCATGCCCGGCCCCTCTTCACTTCTGTGATCCCACCTCCACCACCGGGCCCCTTCCTCCCTCCCCTCCAGTCCCATCCTCACCCCTGCTACTCCTCAATCTCTGTGCTGGCTGTTTCCCATGCTCAGAATCCTCTTTCCCATATATCTGCTTGTGTCACTTCCTCACCACATTCAAATCTCTGCCACCTCTCACCTCAGTGACAACTCTCCTGATCTGTTTAAAATTGCAACCTGCTTCCCCTATATCCTGTGACTTGCCATAGCCCATGGTGTCTGCTTTTTCTTTATATTTTCCCTGGCACACAGCACTTGCTTACATGCAACACAATGTACTTACTTATTATAGCCATTGCCTGGTGTCTGTCTCCCCTCCCCCTACCCTAAAAGGTAAAACTCCATGAGACCAAGGGTCTGTATCCACTTGCGTACTAACAGATCCTAAGCAGTCAGCATAGTCCCTGGACATATTTGTATCCACTTGCATGCTAACAGATACTAAGCAGTCAGCGCAGCCCCTGGACATATTTGTATCCACTTGCGTGCTAACAGATCCTAAGCAGTCAGCGCAGCCCCTGGACATATTTGTACCCACTTGCATACTAACAGACCCTAAGCAGTCAGCACAGTCCCCGGACATATTAGGTGCTCAATAATTATCAGTTGGGCTAGCAAGTAAATGTGTAAAGCAGGGTTGGTTGGTTTTTGGTTTACATGACGACATTGTGAAAAAATTTAAATACAAATTAACGCTCTTTCTAGATAAGAGCCAGTGTGAAAAGTGAGTGACTTACGTGAAATTACTGAAATTGCTTTCAAAGCTCTCAGCACACGGAAGGTGCGCAGGGACAACAGATTGATACTGACGCACCAATATGACACCATCCTGCAAGACAAGCACAGGGAGAGCGTGGGCTTGCTCAGTTCTGCAGCTGCACTGCACATCGCCACAAAAGCCACAAGTAAGCTCAGCCTGGGGCCTGTGCCCTCCAAGGTGAAACCGACAGCCTCACCTTCCCGGCCCCACCTTTCCCTCAGGATATGGCAATACCACTGTTCATTGCTATGGACCATGAACTGCAGAGGAGGCTGTTCTCAGTTCACCTTCATATGTGGACGCAGATGACAACTCCTTGAAATAGTCCATGTAGTTGTGGCTACATCCGTAAATAACAGAAGTCCTCTCAAATATTTACTGAGTGGCTGGCAAGTTCCACGCCCCAAGGCACTTCACTAAGGTCTCCAGCCACCA
Organism: Plecturocebus donacophilus; assembly: GCA_004027715.1. Lineage (NCBI taxonomy): Eukaryota > Metazoa > Chordata > Mammalia > Primates > Pitheciidae > Plecturocebus > Plecturocebus donacophilus. The sequence continues at coordinate 13,346 of PVKP010044473.1, read as the reverse complement.
CATGGTCACACCTGAATGTGAACCCAGGCAGTGTAGCTCCAGAGCCATGCTCCTAACCACTGTGCTTCACTGCCTTTCAATAACTAAGGGCATACAACCTTTGAACTTCAAATGTAAAACTCCGAAATTACTAGCACCTACTTCCAAGGGCTTTTGTGAATATTAAATAGAAAAAAATATGCAAAGTGCTCAACATAATGCCTAGTATGAATTAAATGATACTAGGTTAACTATTGCTGTGCTGGCAATGGGTCATTGCATTTCTTGCTTTTTCTTTTGCTGAGTCCATTACATCATTCAGATTCCAAATCAGTGTCCTTTCCTTCAGGAAGAGCCTCAGCCTTCACCTTACACCATACATAATGATGAACTCAAAATGGGCCATGGACTGAAACATAAAAGCCAAAACTATAGAACTTCCAGAAGTAAACATGAATAAAGCTCTTTGTAACCTTGTAGTAGCCAAAGATGTTTTTAGAATGCTTGGTTCTTCCTATGTCCTCTGACAGCTTAATACATGTACAGCCCCTGTCCTGGTACTCACCATACCATATTGTAAGGAGGGCCACTAATTGTCACTGTTCCCCTCTGGACTGTGAACTTCATAAGACTGAAAGCCATGTATTTTTTTTTTCATTGGCACACCCCTGTATCTTGCATAGAGCCTGGCCCACAACAGGCCAGTGTTGGTGAGTAAATGGCTGAAGGAACAAGAACTTGAGTGTTGACCTAGAAATGGGTTTGTGTGTGAAGGTTTCTGGCCAACTGGCTGCACCTGCTGTTCAGGGCCAACCAACACAGAACTCAGAGCTCTAGGCATTACCAGCCCACACTCAGCCACTCACATGGATCCACACAGAGCACTGATGGAAGCAAAGGGGCTTCTTTCCCACCCCAAGTCTCTTCAAAAACATCTTTAACATTCTTACGCTGTTCCAATGACAAGGGAGTCCAGCCAGTTCCATGGATCTCGAAGGAAAGAAAACTCATCCAGAATGAAACCTCTTGCCAATATTTTAATCAAAGCTTCAAAAATATAAATCCCAGTGAAGATATACCTAAAAAGCAAATCATTCACAACAGGAAGGAACATGATAAGGTGAACAGCAAAGAGCCCTTCTATTTTACTGGCCTTGATATTTTTTTCCATTTCAACATGACATTTAACATTCTGGTCTTCAGCAAACCAGAGTTCAAAAAGGCAAGCTTCTTAAGCAAGTTCTGGTGTTTAGATTTTCAGAGAAACCAGCCTAGAGATAAGTTGTGAAGGTGTATTTCAAGGCCTAGCTTTATGGCCATATTCTAGAGAGTAATTTCAGGTAACATGAGGCCCAAGCACTGGGGGTTGTAGTTTGTCACCACAATTCTAGAGTTGTCACTCTGATGTGCAGAAGGAGAAAACTGTGAGAGAACAATGAAGAGAGTAAATGACAAGCAAATAGCTGAATTTTTTCATACCTGTGTACATGGATTGGAAGGCTTAATATTGTTAAGGTGTCATACTACCCAGGGTCATCTACAGATTCAGTGCAATCCTCATCAAATTCCCAATGACATTTTTTTTACAAAAATATAAAAATCCATTCTAAAATTCATATGGAATTTCAAGGGACCCCAAATAGCCAAAACAATGTTGAAAAATAAAAAATAAAAACAAATTGGGAGGTCTCACATTTCCTGATATTGAAATTTATTACAAAGCTACAGTAATATATAGTAATATACAGTAAAATAGGTATGTATTAGTCCATTCTCACACTGCTAATAAAGACATACCCAAGACTGGGTAATTTATAAAGGAAAGAGGTTTAATTGACTCACAATTCAGCATGGTTGAGGAGACCTCAGAAAATCTACCATTATGGTGGAAGAGGAAGCAAACACATCCTTCTTCACATGGCAGCAGGAAGGAGAAGAATGAAAGCAAAGCAAAGGGGGAAGCTCCTTATAAAACCATCAGATTTCCTGAGAACTTACTATCACGAGAATAGCATGGGGGAACCCATCCCCATGACTCATAATCTCCCACCAAGGCCCTCCCATCAGATGTTGGCACTGTGGGAACTACAATTCAAGATGAGATTTGGGTGGGGACACAGCTAAACCATATCAAGGTGGTACTAACATAAAGACACATATACACCAATGGAAAAGAACAGAGAGCCCAGAAGTAAACTTTTGCATATATGATAAAATTATTTTCCACAAGGGTGACAAGACTGTGGAATAGTCTCAGAAAAAGGGCGGTCTTTTCAACAAATGATATTGGGAAAACTGAATCTCCACTTGCAAAAAATGAAATTAGAACCTTAACTTACACCATATAAAAAATTACTTCAATATGGATTAAAGTCCTAAATGTAAGATCTGAAAAAAATAAAATTCATAGAAGAAAAATTTGAAAGTCATATATCTAACAAGGAGTTAATATACAGAATATTAAACTCCTACAAGAGAAAACCAAACACTGCATGTTCTCACTCATAGGTGGGAGTTGAACAATAAGAACACATGGACATGGGGAGGGGAACAACACACACTGGGGCCTGTTGGGGGGTGGGGGAAAAGGGGAGTGAGAGCATTAGGACAAACACCTAATGCATGTGGGGCCTAAAACCTAGATGATGAGTTGATGAACAGCAAACCACCATGGCGCACACACACCTGTGTAGCAAACCTACACGTTTTGCAGATGCATCCCAGAACTTATATTAAAATAATATAAAATAATAAAATAAAAAAGAACTCCAACAATTCAACAACAAAAGATTAAATGACCTAATTTAAAAATGACCAAATGATTTGAATAGATATTTCTCCAAAGGTGAAATATAAATGGCCAGAGAGCATATGAAAAGATGCTGAACATTGCTAATATTAGAGAAATGCGAACAAAACCACAAAGATGACCTCACACTTGTTAGGATGGCTACTATTTTTTAAAAAACATAAAATAACAAGCATTGATGAAGATGTGGAGAAACTGGCACACTTGTGCACTGTTGATGGGATTGTAAAATGGTGCAATCCCTATGGAAAACAGTATGAAGACTCTTCACAGATTAAAAAAAGACCTGCCATATGATCCAACAAAGCCACATCTAGGTATATGTACAAAAGAATTGAAAGCAGGATCTCAAGGACATATTTGCCTACTCATGTTCATAGCAGCACTGTTCACAATAGCCAAGAGGTGGAAGCAACTCAAATGCCCTTTGCCAGATAAGTAGACAATCTTCTAAAAAAAAATAGCTTATATCTTTTTCTATATTCCCAAGCTGTCAAAAATACTGGGTCTGCACACACACACACACACACACACACACACACACACACACACACACACACAGAGGAATGAAACAAGTAAGTAATTTGGTCAAACAACCTGTCAGTTCAGAGTAAAATGTGGTATATACATGTGATGGAATATTAATCAGCCTTAAAAAGGAAGAAAATGTGTCACATTCTACAACATGTATAAAACTTGAAATTATTATGCAAGGTGAAACAATCCAGTCATAAAAAGACAAATACTGTGTGATTCCATTTATATGAGGCAGGGGCTGAGGGGAAGACTGAAATGGGGCGTTTGTATTTCATTGATACAGAGTTTCAGTTTTGCAAGATGAAAAGAGTTCTGGAGATGCATAATGACAATGTTGTGCAACACTGTGAATGTACTTAATTCCACTGGACTTAAAATAGTTAAGATGGTATCTTTTATATGTATGTTATCACAATTTTAATAAAATCTAGGTCCTTCCTTTTTCTTCCCTGAATCTTCCATCACATTCTATCTTTGCTATGGTTGGAATGTCCCCTCCAAAAGTCATGCTGACATTTAATTGGCACTATTATGGTATTAAGAGGTGGGACTCTTAGGAGGTGATTAAGCCATGAAGGTACTGCCTTTGTGTATTAATGCCAATAACTCAGGAGTGTGTTCCTGATAAAAGGTGAGTCCAAGCCTCTGCCCTTGCTCTCTCATGTGCACGTTTTTGCCCTTCTGCCTCCTGCCGTGGGATGAAGCAGCAGGAAGACCCTCACCAGACGCAGACCCTTTGATCTTGGACTACCCAGCCTCCATAACTGTAATAAATACATCTGTATTCTTTACAAATTATCCAGTCTGTGGTATTCTGTTGTTACAACATAAAATTGACTAAGACAATTCTCTAATTTATTTCCCTTTTTCTCTTCTGCCTCAAAGAAATCTTATATCTTTTGTTATAATCCCAAGCTGCAAAAATACTGGGTCTGTAAGCACGTGCACACACACACACACACATTCACTTGGGACAGAAACAAGCAATTCAGTTAAACAACTTATCAGTCCAGAGTAAAAGAAGTGGACCTTTTCTGGTAAACTGTTCATCTATAGTAGCCTTGAAAGCTAAAGCACAAAGGCCTTGAGGACTTGAAAAAACTCGAAGCAGCCAAGTCCAAGAGCAGAAATGGTCCTGAGGCTGCTACAGGCAAGAGCTCCTCCCTGTTTCAGGTTTTTTTCTGAGCTACCCACCTTTTGTGTGACAAGTGAGCATATCAGATTAAATAATGTCTGTCCTAAAATAAACGTGCATAAATGTGGAGTTGCAGGAGGCTGTTAAAAGTGTCCTCAGATAAAGAGGCATTAGAAGAGTTTAAAAGGGCAACATCTTTTAATATCGGGTTTAAATTATAAAGCCATAGGTGCTCTGATTAAACTCTGTAATTGTAGATCCATGGGATTTTTCAAGTCTTCATACAGATCTCAAGCAAATGAGACAGCAGACCCTGGCTGCTATTTCTGCCTGACATTCTAGCCTCCCACCTCTTACCTCTACCATTCTCTCTTTTCCAGCTGAAGCCTGACCAATGGGACAGGCAGACCAAAATGACATCTGGTGTGGAGTAGGGCTATGCCCACCAGCAGGAAATTACATGCCTCCTTCATGAAGACATTTTTAGCAGCCTCCTCCCACCCTGCATTCATGTATCCTCTGTTTATCCAAAACCGCCAGGGGAGAACAGCAGCTTTCCCCACCCTTATCTCCTGCCTCTCTGCTTCCCTACAGCCTAAAAAGGGGTTTTCCTCCCTGCCTTATGGGTATTTTAATAGTGAAAATGGCTCAGAGCAAACTGCCTTCGAATTGGGCCACTGCTTCCCATAATAGAGAAAGAAGGCTTCTTGCAGCTCACCACAAGGACTAGGCAGGGCAAACCACTGCTGTGGAGACAACTTACTCTCCTGATCAGTCTCCTCCACAGGTTCTGCCCTGCGACCACAAAGCCTTCCAGGGAAGTTGCAATAAGTAACTCTGCACCTCATACAACAGCCGTATCTTCAAAGGGGAGACCACATTCCCCACGGACACTGCCAAGATGACATCGATTCCTGGGACTATCTGTGTCCTCCTCAAGGCACAGCTCCTCCGCTGGCCAGCCTTAACCAGGTTCCAGGTTCCACCTAGCAACAGAGAGGGATGGTCCCTACAAAGATGCCACCTAGGATGGAGAAGAATTCTCTACAGACAAATAGACCAAATCAGATCTTGTAGTCAAAGAAAGGGCAGTTTTCAAAGTCTGACTTCTAACCTGTGTCCCAGAAACCACTAGAACTAAATAAAGGAGAATAGATATGTATGTGATTTTAGAGAACATTTCCAGGAAAAAAAGTAGGGTAGAAGTGACTGGAGACTGCCTTCCCAAATTTCCATTAAATGTCTGTGAAAACATTTGAAAATAAAAACATGTTCTAAAGAAGCATGATGAAAGTGAGCATAACCCAGATTTCAGGAGGAAATCCCCCCAGGGTCATCAGTCCTTCCTGCCGCGGAGCATCCAACCTTGCTCACATAGCCTTATTCCTGATGATGTCGTATTCCCTAATAAGTACTTGTGAGGTCTGGGAGTCCCTGGTCCTACTCCCCACCAGAACAGCTGCTAGCCAGCTTTCACCTTCATACCTATAGCATGAGTGATTCCCTCAAGCCTTAGAAACGGTAAGTCATTGCTCCACTCATTTTTAAAATATTAGATAAGCCATTCCATTCACAAGAAGCTTCTTGTATTTGCCTGAACCTGAGTGGGTCTCTTTGAATTACTAGAATATCTGAAAGAAAATGTACAGCTACAAGGGTAACTAATGTGGGAGAGGTAGTACAATACTGGCAACTTGCCAAGTCAGATACCACAAATATTACTATAAGCATCCTTTAAGAAGAATCTGCAAGGAATTGGACCAAGGAGGAAGGGAAAATAATACAAAAGACATTTAGAAAATACTGAAATTTGAAATATCACGTATTAAAGCCTACAAGGTAGAGACAAACCTGTAACCCTAAGCATCATCCCTATAAATATTTTTATTATTTACAGCAAGAAGAAAAATGCATGAATTAAACATTCAAATTCATATTTTAGAAAACATTATGTCCTATTGAATGTATAATGAACAAAATTAAAGAAGGTAGAAGGAAAAATATTATATTTTTAAATAGAATTTAAGGCCAGGTGTTGTGGCTCATACCTGTAATCTCAGCACTTTGGGAGGCTGAGGAAGGCAGAACACTTGAGTCCAGGAGTTCAAGACCTGGGCAACATAGCAAAACCCCATCTCTACTAAAAGTATAAAAATTAGCCAGGTGTGGCAGTGCACACTTGTAATCTCAGCTACTTGGGAGGCTGACACACAAGAATCGCCTGAACTCAGGAGGCTGAGGTTGCAGTGAATACAGACTGCTCCACTGCACTCCAGCGTGGGCAAGCAAGCAAGATTCTTTCTTAAAAAATAAAAATAGAATTTAAGACATAAACAGAATTTAAAACATAGTTTTAGAAAAACATATAATTTAAGACAAATAGAATTTAAGACATAGTTTTAGAAAAAAACTACAGAATAGTTTTTAAAATAGAATTTAAGACATAGTTTAAAAAACATAGAAATAGGCAAGCCTCTGGCAAATCTAATCACAGAAATGAGAAAACATATTAACAAAATGATAAATGAGAAGAATATAGCAACATATTCGGAGAAACTTTAAAACTAAAGATTACCAATAGAAAACGAAAAAGCTATTAATAAATGAATCCCTTCCCAGTTCACTAATTCCTTATATCCCTCCCCAAAAGATTTGCAGATATAAATCACTTTACTGGGTAAGTCTTTCTTTCTTTCTCTCAGTATGACTAATTTCCATGCTATTAAAAACATTTCAAAACATGGAAAAGATGGGAAACCACAGAAATCATCAAGAGAGTAAACAAATGCTGAAGTTACAAGATATAATGAAATAAAAGACCACATTTATAATGGCAACAAAGAACAATAAAATTCACTAACAAATTTAACAAGAATTGTGGGAGATCTATATGAAGAAAACTTTAAAGCAATTAGAAGAACACAAAAGAAGATTTTAACAAATGAAAAATATGTCATGTTCTCAATGAGTTCCAACCTCATACAGATGTCAGTTTTCTCTAGGTTAATTTATAAATCCTTTCATCATGTCAATAAAACTAACCAAACTGATCATAAAATTTACATACAAAATGAACCACCAAGAGCCATAAAAATTCTCAAAAGGAATCTCTAGCACTCTTAGACATTACAATATTAGACAATTTTTATAATTGAAAAGTGTGGTTCTGCCATATGAAAATGCAGACCAATGGAAGAGAAAAGAAAGTCCAGAAATAGATCCGAATACCTAAGTAACATTTCACATCAAAGGATAAGAAATGGACTATTTAACAATGGTGTTGGAGCAAATGGATAGATACCTGGGATGCAAATACGAAGTCAGACCTATTTATGACACCCTACCCTTGAATGAATTCCAAATTATTCAAGGATTTAAATTTTTAAAAAAGGAAACTATTAAAGCACTGTAAGAAAATATGAGGGAGTCTTTTTATAACTTAAAGCTAGAGAAAGTGTTTCTAACTATAAATCAAAATCCACTAGCATAAAGGAAAGTTTGTTAAATTTAATACAGGAAAAGAAAAAAATCATAAGCAAAATTAAGGGACAATGGATGCTTGCTTCAATTGTGATGAAGACATGAAGTGGTTGGGCAAACCCTCCCACAGATAATGAGTATTAAACTGGAAAAAATATATATAAGGACAATCATTTGAAGGCCCTGGAAGGTGAACAAAAGGAGGCAGAAACTGGGGCAGACGTTCCTCTTAAAAGAAGGTAACTGCGATGCATAAGAATTATAAAAATGTCTAATTGTTTGGGTGTGAAAGCGTTTTCCAGCCTCCCCCCTCCCACCCCAACACTGGCAAATGGCTGCAGTTCTGAAGATTTAAGGTGGCAGAGGGCGGAGTTCAGTGCTGGCAGAGCAGCTGGAAATTTAGGGAGAAAATCCTGGAAGCAAGCAATAGAGAGCTAAGCAACAAAAGGGCAGAAAACATGAAAATGACATACTTAAAGTGCTAGAAAAACAAATTGCCAAGCACTAATTCTATGTACAATGAAACCCTACGTCAAAAATGAGTATGAAATAAAGACATTTTCAGATCAATATAAACTGGGAATGTGCTGCCAACAGAAGTGAACCACAAGAAATATTAAAGGAAGTTGTTCAGGCTGAAGAGAAATTAATACCAAAAGAAAACTTGGATCTATAAGAAAAAAAAAGTTTTTAAAAGGCATGTGCCCATTTAAAGCAAAAATGATAAACTGTATCATTGGGTTTATTGTGTACATTAATATATACATATGACAAAAAACAAACCGGGGACTAAACTGTGGCATGGTTTCTGTTTTACCAGAAGCATTTTAACATTAACTTTAAGTACGTTTTGCCAATTGAACAATGCATACTTTAATCTCTGAAGAAACCACTAAAAAAGCAAAGAAGTAAAGCTAAAAGGCCAGTAGAGGATTAAAATGAAATACTAAATATACCTGATTAACATAAAAGGAAACAGTAATGGAGAAATAATGGAGTAGCAAAGGAACAACAACAACAACAACAAAAACGGATGAGATAAATAGAAAAACAAGAAAAATAGCAGACCAAAATCCAATTATATAAGTACACTAAATGTAAATGAACTTTATTCCATCAAAAGGCAGAGATTGAATTGATAGACTGCATAAAAATCAAAAACCAACTATATGTTGTTTACAAGAGATATGCTACAAATACAAAGACACAAAAGGGCTGAGAATAAAAGGATGGAAAAAGATATACCATGCAAACAAAAAGCATAAGAAAGCTGGAGTAGGTATATTAATATTAGACAAAACAAATATTAAAATGAGTCTTATTAGAGACAACAAAGACATTCCATAATAATAAAAGAATGAATATATTTGGAGGATAATAATAATCATCCTAAGTGTGTATGTTCCTGTTAATAATGCTTCAAAATACACAAAGCCAAATTTGACAAAAAGAGAGAAAGAACAGACAAATCCACAATCATAGATAGAGATTTCAAGTCTCTCTTTCAGTAATTCATAAAAGTGCTAGGTAAAAATCCATAAAGGTATAAAAGATCTAGATGGTACTATCAACCACCTTAACTTAACTGAACTTTTAAGGAGTATCACACCAAACAGTGACAGAATCCACATTCCTTCCAAGTGCATGTGAAACATTTCCCAAGACAGACTATAAAACACGTTTCTGTTTATTTCAAAAGATTGAAATTTTACAGGGTATATTCTTTGAATATAATTGATCTGAAATTAGATAATAATCAGACAACCAGAAAACAACTAGAAAAGCATAAAATATTTGGAAATATTTAAAAAAGCACACACTTCTAAATAACACAGGGACAAAGAAGAAATCATGTGAAAATGTAGGGAATATTTTAAACTGAAAGGTAATAAAAACACAACATATTGACATCTGTGGAACGCAGCTAAAGCAGTTCTTGGACAGAAATGTGTGGCTTTATACAATTGTATAAGAAGAAAAATCTAAAACTAACTATTTAAGCTTCCAACTTAAGAAGCTAGAAATAGAAGAGCAAATTAAAATCAAAGCAAATTGAATGAAAAGGTTAATACAGACTTTGAAATTTTCATATGTTGCTAGTAGGAATGTGAAATGATGCCATCAATTTGAAAGAGTTTAGTAGTTTCTTAAAAAGTTACATATATACTTATCACAGGACCCAGCAATTACACACCTCAGGAGGCTGAGGCAGGAGAATTGCTTGAACCTGGGAGGTGAAGGTTGCAGTGAGCTGAGATAGCACCATTACACTCCAGCCTAGGCAGCAACAGTGAAACCATGTCTCAAAAAATTTTTAAAAATAAAAAAATTTTTTAAAAACTATACCTTTATTCTTGGCATAATGAATTGGCATAAATTTTTTTTTACAAACAAAAAAATAATAATACATAAATATAGCTTTATGCAAAAAGATGTTTATGACAATGTTATAATCTACTAAAATGCTAGAGTGATTAAGTACATTATGGTTTATTCACCTGATAAAATAGTATATAGCCATCAAAATAGATTCCTATAAAACTTATGTAAACACAAAGAAAACCACTTAAAATGTGAACATAAAATTGTATGTGTGCTGTTTATTACAAACTGTAAACAAAAAAAGGACAAAAATAAAACTGACTCTGGCACCATAGGTGTTAGAAATATTAGTGACTTTTTCTTTCTCTCCAGTGTAATCATTAACTGTCTTAGGCATATTTGTTTAAAAACTTAGGACAGGTGAGTGAAGGAAAAATACTTACTCAGCAATGTCAGTGTCATTGCTGTTGCTGGTTTTACCAAGCCCGCTCGCCATGAACACGCAGTTGATGATGACAGTGCTGATAATGAACATGCTGAACAACGTGGCCAGCATCCATTAAGGCAGATACATCGCAGGATGGCATGAGTCATTAGCTATTGGGTCAGACTGGGAGTGCCCCTGCTGGTCCCCCTTTCTGCAGGTGCATTTATCTTCTGACTGTGAGTGTTGGCTGAGAACAACTCACAACTGTCCCCTCCTGTGGGGAATTGTACCCTACTGAACGGCAGCCTCTTCACTTGGAGAGCTACACACCCTCTTCCACAAGTCTGACTGCCTTAAGCCCTCGCTTCAAAGTGGGATGATTCTGTGGTGCAATTTGTGCTCCAGAGTTCCTCATGGGATCAGTATGAAGCCAACTCAGCTGAGACCATATCCTTGCTGGCTCTTCATTTTCTTCCCTTCTGCTTCCCTTTCTCCTCCAGAAAGCACTCCTCTGTTAAATCACTTAAATAAGAATCCCCATATCAGGCTCTACTTCTAGGGAACCAAACCCAAATACTTATTCATTGCCATTCTCCTCAATATTTAACTAAATCTATCAATCCATATCTTTTTCTCATCCCCCTGTCTAAACCTTCCTAGGTTGTCTCCCTCAACCCTTGCATACATCAGAAATGCTTAATCATTCCTATCTGCCTTTATGCTTTAAGACTGCCATTGCAAACCCTACGTTTTAAGAGCCTGACAAGGCATATAAATGGGTAAAATGTTCAGTCATAAGAGGGGTGCAGAGGTGGTGAGACAGAGCTTACATGCTCCCTCCAAAGAGGCAGCAATTTCTTACTCCCCCAATTTTTGCCAGATATTAACAGAAATGTAAACCTAGCCTTGCCAGTTTCCATCTTTCAAGAAAAGCTGGAAATCTGGAGTATTCATGTTAGAAAGTATTTTTTAAAGTTTTATATACTGTGTAAGTCCAACACAACACATTTATCAACTCAATATGGTGCACAGGTTGTCAGTTTAACTCTTTAGGTGTCAGTTTAGATGTGCCTTCCTCTAAGAAGCTATCCTTGATGTCTCTAAAGCACAGCAGTGCCTTTCCCTGCTACCACTTTCACACTACCAATCGCACTAAACAAATGGCCTGCCTTTCAATCCATTCCCTTCTGAGGTCACAGAAGCCCAGAGAAGGAGATGACATCTTGTTCACATTCAGCACAGTTCCTGTCTGCAACAGCAGGCAATCAGCCAGTATTTGTTGAAATAATTCATTATTTGCTTCCATTCAGTAACATGAACTATCTGGGGCACATGCACTTTTCAAATGATCTGGATTTAGTAAAAGGTGCAAAGAAAGGATATGAATGGACGGAGATTCTAATGGCTAAACTTCTGATTGAATTGAAAGGTCCAAAAATGAACAAGGCACGCTTGGCACTGAAGCGGTAGATTGTTCTCTTTTTGTTTAACACCATAAATGTCTGCGGAACAAAACAAGAGAACACACACATATATAACAGGAATTAAATGCAGTCACAAAACAGTATTTATCATTAATTCATTTAGAGAAAATTATAATATAACTGTTGGGCTGTGGAATATTTACCCAATGCGATACTCCAGAGGAACCAGAGATGGAAAACATGGGACCTGAAAATACCAATATTAGGAGTATAGAGGAATAACTGGGGAAAACAAAATCCTTAATATTATACTCCATGGTATGTATCAATGGGGAAAGGGACTAGAAGAGAATTTAAGAGACAGAAATTGACCTTGGACATTTAGATTCAGCAGATTACTTTAAATTAATTTGATTACTAATGAAAACTTTGTAATGAATCCTAGGATAGTAAGTGACCTAGAGGATCCATGTTTGCTAAGCCGTGGGTCTAAGAAGTGCTGAGTGAAATACCAGTAAATTCTAACCTTGATGATCTTCAAGACAAAAGTCACCAAGTTTTCTGGACTTGCTCTTTCTTTACTTCTGTGGACATAGGGGCAAATCTGCCTATGGTTCTTAACCAGCAGGGAGGGTGGGCATTGCCCCTACAGAAGGCATTTGGAAATGTGTGTGGGTGTTTGGGGTTGTCTGTTGTAATGATTACGGGTTCTACTGGCCTTTATTGGGAAGGCCTGGGAATGCTGAACAGGACACACTTGCCAATGTGTACTACGCCTCCAAAAGTGCCCAATGGGGAGAGATCCAAGATGGCCGATTAGGAGCAGCTCAGGATTGCGGCTCCCAGTGAAAGTGCAGAGGCTGCTGCAGGTGATCCCCAGGAAGCAGGGCCTGGTGTGGACCTCAGCAGACCTACAGCAGAGGGGCCAGACTGTTAGAAGGAAAACTAAGAAACAGAAATAACTTCATCATCAAAAAACTAGACATCCACTCAGAGGCCCAATCTGAAAGTCAGCAACTACAGAGACGACAGGCGGATAAATACACAAAGATGGGAAGAAACCAGCGCAAAAAGGATGAAAACACCCGAAACCAGAACACCTCTCCTCCAACAAGGGATCACAACTCCTCACCAGCAAGGGAACAAGGCTGGACGGAGACGGAGTGTGATGAAATGACTGAATCAGGCTTCAGAAGGTGGGTAATAAGAAACTTCTGTGAGCTAAAAGAACAT
>PVKP010044472.1:0-16708 GCA_004027715.1 Plecturocebus donacophilus | reverse complement strand
ACGGCAACAGCAGAGCCCCCTCTGTTTGCCAAAGTGAAATATCTTTGTGTTCAGGGTGTGGGTTTCTGCTAGTCCGGTGTCCTCCAGTCAGAAGTGGTGCCTCTAGGATGGATAATGGCCGGGAACTGATCTTTTTCCTCAGATCTTGACATGTTGGCTAAGTAGCTGTCTGGTGTTTAAAAGCTGTTGATGTTGCTTACGGCTGTGGGTTATGGTAGAACTAGACATAATGTCCTGGATACTTCACTGGAATACACCTCTGAAGAGGAAGGAGAAGCCATAGTAGGTGGGTGGCCCTTGGTGGGTGAGTCCCTCTGTGTAGTCAGGTGGTCACCTTACAGTTTATGCAGTTGTCAACACTAAAAGCCACTGTGACCCTGTAAGGACCTGGGCTTCTAGGCTCTTCCAGACTGTTTCATGTCTGAGGTGGAGTTTGGAGGTTGACCTTAAATGAGCCCCTGTTGTAAGCCCTCTGCAGAGTCAAGGGGCATGGCAGAGTCGGCAGGAGTGACCTCCATCCCTCTAAAAATTGTGCTCAGCTGTGCTTGTGGGTTTCACAGGAAACATGGGGGCCACAGCCCTCATAGCATCAGGCTAATGCAGGACTCTGCCGATCCCCCTTCCACACATACAAGGAATCCTACGCTCAGGGGAGGTGGGGAGGCAGAGAGAATTGCTCCTGTTGGAAAGGCATGAGCTCACCCCCTGGTTAGTCCCCGTGTGCATTTCTTTCTTTTTTTAAGTTTATTTTCTGAGACACATTTTTAGAATATACCAGTTTGTTACGTAGGAATACATGTGTTATGGTCGTTTGCTGCACCTATCAACCTGTTATCTAGGTTGTAAGCCCCACATGCATTAGGTACTTGTCCTAATGCTATCCCTCCCCTAGCACCCCAAACCCGACAGGACCCAGTATCTGACATTCCCCTCCCTGTGTCCATGTGTTCTCATTGTTCAACTCCCACTTGTGATTGAGAACATGCAGTGTTTGGTTTTCTGTTCCTGTGTTAGTTTGCTGAGGATGATGGCTTCAAGCTTTATCTATGTCCCTGCAGAGGACATGAACTCATCCTTTTTTATGGCTGCATAGTATTTCATTGTATATATGTGCCACATTTTCTTTATGCAGTCTATCATTGATGAGCATTTGGGTTGCTTCCAAGTCTTTGCTACTGGAAATAGTGCTGCCATAAACATACATGTGCATGTCTTTTTATAGTAGAATGATTTATAATCCTTTTGGTATATACCAAATAATGGAATTGCTGGGTCAAATGATATTTCTGATTCTAGATCTATGAGGAATTGCCACACTGTCTTCCACAGTGGTTGAACTAATTTACACTCCCACCAACAGTGTAAAAGCATTCCTATTTCACCACATCCTTGCCAGCATCTGTTGTTTTCTTACTTTTTAATAATTGCCATTCTAACTGGCATGGGTATCTTAATTGTATTTTTGATTTGCATTTATTTAATGACCAGTGATGATAAGCTTTCTTTCACATGTTTATTGGCCACATAAATGTCTTCTTTTGAGAAGTGTCTGTTGATATCCTTTGCCCATTTTTTGATGTTTTTTTTTTTCTTCTTGTAAATTTGTTTAAGTTCCTTGTAGATTCTGGATATTAGACCTCCGTCAGATGGAGAGATTGCAAAAACTTTCTCCCATTCTGTAGGTTGCCTGTTCAGTCTGATGATAGTTTCTTTTGCTGTGCAGAAGCTCTTTAGTTTAATTAGATCCTACTTGTCAATTTTGACTTTTATTGCAATTGATGTTGGTGTTTTCATCACAAAGTCTTTGCCCATGCCTATGTCCTGAATGGTATTGGCTAGGTTTTCTTCTAGGGTTTTTACGGTTTTAGGTTTTACATTTAAGTCTTTAATCCATCTGGAATTAATTTTTGTATAAGGCGTAAGGAAGGGGTCCAGTTTCTGTTTTCTGCATACGGCTAGCCAGTTTTCCCAACACCATTTATTCAGTAGGGAATCCTTTCCCCACTGCCTGTTTTTGTCAGGTTTGTTAAAGATCAGATGATTGTAGATGTGTGGTGTTATTTCTGAGGTCTCTCTTCTGTTCCATTGGTCTATATGTCTGTTTTAGTATCAGTATCATGCTGTTTTGGTTACTCTTGCCTTGTAGTATAGTTTGAAGTCAGGTCACGTGATGCTTCCAGCTTTGTTGTTTTTGCTTAGGATTGTCTTGGCTATGCAGGCTTCGTTTTTGTTCCACATGAAATTTAAAGTAGTTTTTTCCAATTCTGCAAAGAAAGCAATGGTAGCTTGATGGGAATAGCATTGAATCTATAAATTACTTTGGGCAGTATGTCCATTTTCATTATACTGATTCTTCCTATCCATGAGCATGGAATGTTTTTCCATTTGTTTGTGTCCTCTCTTATTTCCTTGAGCAGTAGCTTGTAGTTCTTGAAAAGATCCTTCACATCCCTTGTAAGTTGTATTCCTAGGTATTTTATTCTGTCTGTAGCAATTGTGAATGGGAGTTCACTCATGATTTGGCTCTCTGCTTGTCTATCATTGGTGTATAGGAATGCTTGTGATTTTTGTACATTGATTTTGTATACTGAGACTTTGCTGAAGTTGCTTATCTATCAGCTTAAGTTTTTGGGCTTTGATGATGGGATTTTCTAAATATACAATTATGTCATCTGCAAACAGAGACAATTTGACTTCCTCTCTTCTTATACGAATATCCTTTATTACTTTCTCTTGACTGATTGACCTGTTCAGAACTGCCACTACTATGATCAATAGCAGTGGTGTGAGAGGGCATCTTTGTTTTGTGCCAGTTTTCAAAGGGAATATTTTCAGCTTTTGACCATTCAATATGATATTGACTATGGGTTTGTCATAAATAACTCTTATTATTTTGAGATATGTTTCATCAATACCTAGTTTATTGAGAACTTTTACCATGAAGGAATGTTGATTTTATCAAAGAGCTTTTCTGCATCTATTGAGATGATCATGTGGTTTTTGTTATTGGTTCTGTTTATGAGATGGATTATGTTTATTGATTTGCATATGCCAAACCAGCCTTGCATCCCAGGGATGAAGTCGACTTGATCGTGGTTGATAGGCTTTTTGGTGTGCTGCTGGATTTGGTTTGCCAGTATTTTATTGAGGATTTTCCCACTGATGTTCATCAGGGATATTGGGCTGAATTTTTCTTTTTTTGTTGTGTCTCTGCCAGGTTTTAGTATCAGAATGATGCTGGCCTCATAAAATGAGTTAGGGAGGAGTCCTTCTTTTTCTATTTTTTGGAATAGTTTCAGAAGAAATGGTACCAGCTCCTCTTTGTACCCCTGGTAGAATCTGGCTGTGAATCTGTCCGGTCTTGGGCTTTTTTAGTAGGTAGGCTATTAATTCCTTCCTCAATTTCAGAACTTGTTACTGATCTAATCAGGGATTCAACTTCATCTTCATTTCGTCTTGGGAGGGTGTATGTATCTAGGAATCTATCCATTTCTGCTAGATATTCTAGTTTATTTGTGTAGAAGTGTTTATAGTCTTCTCTGGTGGTAGTTTGTATTTCTGTGGGATCAGTAGTGATATCCCCTTTATCATTTTTTTTGTGAGTGTATAGATGATTCTTGTCTCTTTGCTGCTTTGTGATTGTAGATAGTGGTCTATTTTGTTAATCCTTTCAAAAAGCAGCTTCTGGAGCCATTGATTTTTTTGGAGGGCTTTTCGTGTCTGTATCTTCTTCAGTTCTGCTCTGATTTTATTTTTTGTATTCTGCCGGTTTTTGAATTTGTTTGCTCTTCTTTCTTTACCTCTTTTAATTGTGATGTTAGGGTGTTAATTTCGGATATTTCCAGCTTTCTGATATGGGCATTTAGTGCTATAAATTTCCCTCTCCACACTGCTTTAAATGTATCCCAGAGATTCTGGTACATTGTCTCCTTGATCTCATTGGTTTCAAAGAACTTCTTTCTTTTATAAAAATTTCTTTATTTACCCAGTAGTCATTCAGGAGCAAGTTGTCCAACTTGCATGTAGTTGTGTGGTTTTGAGTGAGTTTGTTAATCTTGAGTTCTAATTTGATTATACTGTGGTCTGAGAGAATGTTTGTTATAATTTTCATTCTTTTGCATTTGCTGAGGAGTGTTTTACTTCCAATTATGTGGTTGATTTTAGAATAAGTGCTATGTGGTGCTGAGAAGAATGTATGTTCTGTTGATTTATGGTGGAGAGTTCTGTAGATGTCTGTGAGGTCTGCTTGGCCCAGAGCTGAGTTCAAGTCCTGAATATCCTTGTTATTTTTCTCTCACTGATCTAATATTGACAGTGGGGTGTTAAAGTCTCCCACTATTATTGTGTGGGAGTCTAAGTCACTTTGTAGGTCTCTAAGAACCTTTTTTTATAAATCTGAGTGCTCCTGTATTGAGTGTGTATATATTTAGGATAGTGAGCTCTTCTTGTTGCATTAAGCCCTTTATCATTATATAATGTCCTTCTTTGTCTTTTTTATCTTTGTTGGTTTAAAATCTGTTTCATCAGTGACTAGGATTGCAACCTCTGCTTTTTTTTTTTTTTTGCTTTCCATTTGCTTGGTAAATGTTCCTCAATCCCTTTATTTTGACCCTATATGTGTCTTTGTATGTGAAATGGGTCTCCTGAATACAGCACACTGATAGGTCTTGACTCTTTATCCCATTTGCCAGTCTTTGTATTACAATTGGGGCATTTAGCACATTTACATTTAAGGTTAATATTGTCATATATGAATTTGATCCTGTCATCATGATGATAGCTGGTTAATTTGCACATTAGTTGATGCAGTTTTTTCATATTGTCATTGGTCTTTATATTTGGTGTGTTTTTGCAGTGGCTAGTACCGGTTTTTCCTTTCCATATTTAGTGCTTCCTACAGGAGCTCCTGTAAGGCAGGCCTGGTGGTGACAAATTCCCTCAGCATTTTCCAGTCTGGAAAGGGTTTTATTTCTCCTTCGCTTATGAAGCTTAGTTTGGTTGGATATGAAATTCTGGGTTGAAAATTCTTTTCTTTAAGAAAGTTAAATATTGGCCCCCACTCTATTCTGGCTTGTAGGGCTTCTATAGAGAGATCTGCTGTTAGTCTGATGGGCTTCCTTTCGTAGGTAACCTGACCTTTCTCTCTTGCTGCCCTTAACATTTTTTTCTTCATTTCAACCTTGGAGAATCTGACGACTATGTGTCTTCAGGTTGTTCTTCTGGAGGAGTATCTTAGTGGTGTTCTCTGTATTTCCTGAATTTGAATATTGTCCTGTCTTGCTAGGCTGGGGGAGTACTCCTGGATTATATCCTGAAGTGTGTCTTCCAAATTGCTTCCATTCTCCTTATCACTTTCAGGTACACCAATCAACAATAAGCTTGATCTTTTCACATAGACTCGTATTTCTTGGAGGATTTGTTCATTCCTTTTCGTTCTTTTTTCTCTAATTTTGTCTTCTCACCTTATTTAAGTAAGGTGATCTTCAATCTCTGATATCCTTTCTTCCACTTGATGGATTCAGCTATTGATACTTGTTATGCTTCATGGAGTTATCGTGCTGTGATTTTCAGCTCCATCAAGTCGTTTATGTTCCACTCTAAATTGGTTATTCTGGGTAAGAGTTCCTGTGACCTTTTATCAAGGTTCTTAGCTTCCTTGCATTGGGTTAGAACATGCTCCTTTTTAGCTCAGAGGAGCTTGTCATTTCCCACATTCTGAAGCCTACTTCTAACAATTCCTCAGTCTCATTCTCCATCCAGTTCTGTTTCCTTGCTGGAGAGGAGTTGTGATCACATGTAGGAGAAGAGGTATTCCAGTTTTTGGAATTTTCAGCATTTTTGCCCTGGTTTTTCCTAATCTTTGTGGATTTATCTACCTCTAATCTTTGAGGCTGATGACTTTTGAATGGGGTTTTTGTGTGGTGGTCCTTTTTGTTGATGTTGATGTTGTTTCTTTCTGCTAGATTTTTCTGCTAACAGTCAGGACCCTCTTCTGCAGGTCTGCTGTAGTTTGCTGGAGGTCCACTCCAGATCCTGTTCACCAGGGTATCACCAGTGAAGGCTGCAGAATAGTAATGATTGCTGCCTGCTCCTTCCTCTGGAAGTTTTATCCCAGTGGGACACTGGCCTGATGCCAGCTGGAGCTCTCCTATAAGAGGTGTCTGTCGATCCCTGTTGGGAAGTCTCTCCCAGTCAAGAGGCACAGGGATAAGGGACTTAGTTGAGGAGGCAGTCTGCCCCTTAGAACAGCTGATGCTCTCTGCTGGGGAATTCCTCTTGTCAGGATAAGCTGCTCTCTTCAGAGCCAACAGGCAGGAAAGGTTAAATCCACTGAATCTGTGCCTACAGCCACCCTTTCTCTAGGTGCTCTGTTTCAGGGAGATGGGAGATTTATCTGTTAGCCCCTGACTGGTTTCAGAGATGTCCTGACCAATGAGAAGGAATCTAGAGAAGTAGTCTGGCCACAGCCGCTTTGCCACGCTGTGGCCAGAGATGTCCTGACCGGTGAGGAGGAATCTAGAGAAGTAGTCTGGCCACAGCTGCTTTGCCATGCTGTGGTGAATTCTGTACCATCCAAACTTCCCAGCTTCCTTAGCACTGTTAGGGGAAAACCAGCTACTCAAGCCTCAGTAATGGCGGACACCCGTTCCCCCAAGTTGATCATCCCAGGACATCTTCAGACTGCTGTGCTGTCAGTGCAAATTTCAAGGCAGTTTTTCTTATCTGGCTGGCCTCCATAGGAGTATGATCCACTGAGTGAGACTACTTGGCTCCCTGACTTCAGACCCCTTTCTAGGGGAGTGAATGGTTCTGTCTTGCTGGGGTTCCAGGCACCACTAGGGTATGAAAAAAAACTCCTGCATCTAGCTTGGTCTCTGCCCAAACAGCCACCGAGTTTTGTGCTAGAAACCCAGGGCCATGGTGGTATAGGCATATGGGGGAAACCCCTGATCTGCACATTGCAAAAACCCTGGGAAAAGTGTAGTATCTGGGCCAGGTAATACAGTCCCTCACAGTTTCCATTGGCTGGAGGAGGAAGGTCTCCAGGCTCCTTATCCTTCCTGAGTGAAGGTACACCCCACCTGGCTCCTGCTCACTCTCCATGGGTTACACCCACTGCCTAACCAGTCCCCATGAGATGAACTGGGTACCTCAGTTGAAAATGCAGAAATGCCCCACCTTCTTTGTTGGTGTTGCTGGGAGCTGAGACTGGAACTGTTGCTATTCAGCCTTCTTGGCCCCTCCCTTGTGTACATTTCTAATACCAGGAGGGAAAGGTGAGGAAGGAGTCCCTCTGGCCTGTGCCTTGTGGACAGGACAGCATTGGTGGCTAGTGCCCTATTGGGATTGGAAAAACTAAGGCCCAAGTGAGTAAAGACAGAAGCTGGGGTGACTGGCTGCCAACCAGGCTAGTGATCACAAGCAGTGTCAGGGCAGGCTGGGGTCAGACTCAGGTCAAGACTGCAGCAAACATCATGTGTGAGGAGAGGTGAGCCCCAGAGTCGAGCCTAAGGGCAGGGGACTTGCAGGGTAAAGATGGCTTGGTGTTGGCTTGAACACAAAAGTGTAGTTATCAGGCTGGTCTCCCACCTAGAGAAACTTGGGAAGCAAAGCATTTTGAAGGCTCAGGTCTTTGTTCCCTGTACGTGATACATCATACATGATGTACCCAAAGGGAGATGGCCTGACTCCTTAGAGAGTGCCTCTTTTACTCCCAAAACAGATTGTAGAAAGAGAGGTAATTCTATGAACATCTAATACGTCATTTTCCTAATGCTCGGATAACAAAGTGGCAGCTCACATACCTAATATGGACAGTAGATGGGATAATTAGGACGACCATTATGTTTTTAATGAAAATTAGTTTGTTGCCAATGTTTTAAAATCTAGATCTTTTTACATGTAATCTGTTTGATTTGTGTTCTCTCTTGAGAAAACAGAATGTCTCTGTATATACACATGGCTACATTCAGATGAAGAGGACTAGATGCTGCCCTGTTAATCCTGGGCCTCTCTAGTTTGCCGCAGTCCTCAAGCTCTTCTATAGTGGCTCTTGTCTAATCCATTTCACTCATTTACAGTACTTGCCTGGCTCCTAAAGATATTCAAATTCATTTTTCTCACCATTAACCCACAATTTTAATTAATTTTAAAAATATGTTTAATTTTTCATTGACACATGATTGTTGTACATATTTATGGGGTACATTGTGATGTTTCTATAAATCTATATGTGGTGTAATGATAAAATCAGGATAATTAACATGTCTGTCACCTCAGACACCTGTTATTTCTCTGTGGTGAGAGCACTCAAAGTTCTCTCTTCTAGCTATTTTGAAGTATTTAATACTTCATTGTTGACTATGGCTACCCTACTTTGCAACAGAATACCAGAACTTATTCCTCCTATTTAACTGTAACTTCATACCCTTTGACCAACCTCTCCCCATTCCCCCTCCCTGGCTACTCTCCCCAGCCTCTGGTAGTCTACTACCTTACTTCTGGGAAATTAACTTTTTTGGATTCTGCATATCAGTGAGATTGTGTGGTATTTGTTTTCTGTGTCTACTTATTTCACTTAACAGTATATTCTCTAGGTTCATCCATGTTGTTGCAAATGGCAGGATTTCATTCCTTTATATGACTGTATAGTATTCCATCTTGTACATAAATGTCACATGTTCTTTGTGAGGAACAGAAGCAACTCAATAGTAGAAAACCAAATAATGTGAGTGAAGAATGGGCAGAAGATCTCAATAGACATTTCTTAAAAGAAGACATAAAAATAGCAAGCAGGTATATAAAGAATTGTTCAACATTGCTAATCATCAAAGAAACGCAAATCGAAACTAAAATGAGACCTTATCTTATTTCAGCTAGGATGGCTATTATCAAAAAGACAAAAAATAACAAATGCTGGAAAGGATGTGGAAGAAAGGGAACCCTCATACACTATTGATGAGAATGTAAATTAGCACAGCCATCTGAACAAAAGTATGGACATTCCTTTAGCTATTAAAAATAGAACTACAATATGATATAGCAATCCCCCTGAGGAGTATACATCCAAAAATAATTAAATCGGTATGTCATAGAGATATCTGCACTCCTATGTTTATTGCAGCATTAGTCACAGTAGCCAAGATATGGAAACCACAATTTTTGAAGAACAAATCTTCTTATTTAGTAAATTAGTATAATATGACTCTTCTGAAACTATCTTTGATGCAGGGTCAATATTTTCTGTTCTTGTTGTACACATTCATTGTGAACTAATATTATATGTGGTCCTGTTGTACTTGGCTACCACAGAGCTCACACATGATTTCATGCTTGAGCTTAACACCCAGAGTGTATAGCGTTTTTAATGAGATGATTCTAGTCACTTCAATGTGTGACAAGCCAGATTACTATAATGGTTTCTAAATGCTGACCCTTAATTACTAAACATGGTACAACAAGTTAGTAATAAATAGTTAATTGACCTGTGCCAATCCGGTAATTATATCCTAAAAAGCACTGGAATGGTGAATTTGTCATATTTTCTTTTATTCTTTCACGCATATGAATCTAACAAAAAGCAGTGAACGGTATCTGAATTTGCTATTGTTTTAATGTTTCTCCTTCAGAGTCCTTCATGAAAATAAAAGATCAGTCTCACTTATATGTAGGGTGCTTAAATAACTGGGGGAAATATCTCTAAACTTCTGTCAAAGCAAAATCTACTAATAGAAATCAGGTAGCAACAGGGAAGAAAGTTAGATATTGTGATTGTGAGATACTCGAGTTCTCAAACACAAAGTGAAAGGCATTTACCCACTGCACTGTGGAATGGAGTTGTCATGATACAGATGAGAAAAATAGTGAAAGGAGAGAGAGGAGACCAGGTCTGGTCTCTTATAAGTGTAGTTTTCTTGGGACCTATCAGCCTCCAAGGATGTAAAATGGGAAGGTTGAGTCAAATTATTTCAAAGGTCTGCTTAAGGTGTACAATTACTAGTCTACGATCTTTTCCTAAGGAAAGATCTGTACTAAAAGTAGATAAATAGGACACGATATGTAGGGTCACCATTTTACATCTGAGGCCACCAAGGTCCAGTCATGGTTATCAGCTCTCTCAAGGTCAAATAACAAGTGGGCAGCATATTGGAATAACAGCCTCGCCCTCCTTACTTCTTATTGAGGCTCTTTCCTCTACTATATCCTGAGAAAAAGATCTCAAGAGTGAAAAGGTTTAATGTTCCCTTCTGGGGAAATAAAGCTCAAGCACTCAATATTGAGACATTAGGGTCTCTTAGATTTCTAGGAAAGCACTCACAAGACCTTGTGAGCTCTCAATCTTGACAGTCTTGACAACACTTTCACTCATTAACTCACTCTCGAGGACTTTCACTTGTGATTTATTTCGGGAAAGCTGAACAGCTTATGAGAAAAGTACTGATTTTACAGTACTTTAGAGTACAGATCTTTGGCTCTGTATACGTAGGTCTTGTTCCAGTTGACACTGTGTTAAACTGTGTTATGAACGCAAATACTACTCAGCTAAGGTGTTCGGGAAATTCTGACTCTACTCACTGACATTGTAGTAAAGGTGGCTGTGTGCTGGCGTGAGAAACCTGTGTTCAACTGCCTATTTTTAAGTTTATTTATTTATTTATTTTGAGATGGAGTCTCACTCTGTCACCCAGGCAAGGGTGCAGTGGGGCAATCTCGGCTCACTGCAGCCCCTGCCTCCTGGGCTCAAGTGATTCTTCTGCCTCAGCCTTTGAGTAACTGGGATTACTGGCGCTTGCCCCCATATCCACTAATTTTTTGTATTTGTAGTAGAGACAGGGTTTCATGCCATTAACCAGGATGGTCTTGAACTCCTGACATCAAATATCCACCCACATCGGCGTCCCAAAGTGCTGGGATTACAGGCGTGAGCCACGCACCCAGCCAAGAGCCTCTTCTTGGAAGTATGTGAGGTACTGACCTTTCACGGGGCTCTAAGACAGTCCTTGTTTTCTAAGAAAAAGCTTCTGGCCTGTCACTGATTGTGTGGTCTTCAGGGAAGCATCAGTGTAAATCAAGTAACAATCTGGAGGAGACGGAGACATATAATGGCTGTGGTTAATTTATTGCAAGTAAAATAATACGTAACTTTTGCAAGTAAAAATCTTGCGGGAAATCATAGAAAGAATAAAGCAACTGAAAGTAAAACTTACTTTTTTCTATGGTCTGCAAAAGAAGATTATAAAGTCAAAAAAGCGTTTTTGACAAAATGTCTATAAGCATGATGATTCAGCCTATTTTCAAAGATGTATGATGTAGGTTCAATCATCCGTCTTTTAATAAAACTTCATTGAAGTATTAGTCAAGCTCTCCAGAAAAAATGAAATATATATAGATAAGTAGTTACATTTATACTTATATTTATATGAATTAGTTCATGAAATTATCTGATCTGAGAAATTTAAAATCTTACCTTTTTTTTTTTTTTTTTTTTTTTTTTTGAGACAGAGTTTCCTTCTGTCCCCCAGGCTGGAATGCTGTGGCGTGATCTCGGCTCACTGGAATATCCACCTCCCAGGTTCAGGCAATTCTCCTGCCTCAGCCTCCCAAGTAACTGATACTACAGATGGCCGCCACCATGCCCGGCTAATTTTTGTATTTTGTTTTGTTTTGTTTTTAGTAGAGGCGAGGTTTCACCACATTGGCCAGGCTGGTCTCGAACTCCTGACCTCAAATGATCCATCTGCCTCTGCCTCCCAAAATGCTGGGATTACAGGCATGAGCCACCACACCTGGCTGAAGTCTAAAATCTTTAAGTCAGGTCAACAGGCTAGACACTCAGTCTGGATTACTAATTCCTTCTCCAGGAAACCTTAAGGCCTGAAACTAATTAGGTCCAGTCTACCCACTTTATTGACAGTAATCCCCATTTCTTATAGTTAACTGATTGTAGATATTAATCACATCTTAAGAAAAGTCCTTCACAATATCTAGCCTAGTGTTTGAATACAAAAATAAACACCATGGTTTGGCTAAATTGGCATATAAAAATTTTCTGTCACAATAGACAAGTCTGATGTTATATTCTCAATTAAAAATCACTGGCCTAGGAGATGCTAGATTTGCATTTAAAAAGGAAGGTTATGACCAACTATTTAAAAGTAATAACTGAAATTGCGACTGATAATACCACAAGCTTGTTGCCTAGATCACCAGGGAAAGAAACCACAGGACTCTAATAATTAGAAATATATCATAAACAGTAAAGACAGTGACCAATCTGCAGTAACTCCTCATATATTATAGAGTTCTGAAATAATTATATTAGTATTATCTCTATTCATATTTAACCTAGGGAAGTCTGAGCACCTTTTTTGATTTGACAATTTCATATGCCAGTCATTAATAGTAACATGTCAGATAAATGTAATTATTTCTAGTAGTTCACTTTTTCATAAAATGAAAGAATAAATATTTATGACTTGATAGATACCCTGTGAGAAATGTCAAAGGAAATTTTAAGTCCAAAAGATATTTTGAGGTTTTCTTTTACTTTATTTCAACTTCTATTTAGAATTCAATCTTGGGAATGCTAAAATTAAAAGTTGTCTGGACATGTGATCTCTTAAGATTGAATTGCAAGATCCTAAGTATATTAATGGTTGTAGCTTAGCTATCTATCTACCAATTCAATAGGAAGGCAATATTTAAGTAAATATAGACTAGTCCTTAACACTTTAGAAATGCAAATGTTCTTTTATTTTAAAGAGAATAATAAATGGCACGATAATGTTAAAACAAAGGGATATTTTGGTGAGAGAGACAATCTCTGCTATATGGGCAGAATATGTACAAGGTGATGTGGTAGGCTGCAGTATGGCATCCTAAGATATTCAGGTCCTAATCTCTAGAATCTGTGAAGTTACCTTATATTTTGCAAGTGGGACTTCATGGATGTGATCAAACAAAAGATACTGAGATGGAGAAATGGAAAAGTTACCCTGGACAATCTGGGTTGGCCCAAAATGAAATCAAGGTGTCCTTATAAGAGGGGCGCAGAGGGAAATTGGACAACAAAAGCAAAAGGTAATGTGACAACTGAAGTAAGATTCTACACTGCTGGATTTGAAGATGTAGGAAGGAGCCACGAGCCACAAATACAGCTCTATAAGCTAGAAAAGGCAAGGAAACAGATTCCACCCTAGATCATCAAAAATTAACACAGCCCAATGGACACCTTGATTTTAGCTTAGTGAAACTGATTTCTTATTTCTGACTTGTAAGAAAATAAATGTCTGTTCTTTTAAGCCACTAAGTTTACGGTAATTTGTTACAGCCACTATAGGAAACTAAAACAGATAGAGAATAATCTTTTACCACCACTTATTAAGAGCAACTCAGCATTCCAACAAAATTTAGTATTTTCAAAGAGGATAAACTAAATTCTGGATTTGCTTCAATATAATGTTTGATTCTAAAGGACCCATCAGCTCAGGCATAGTGATTTATGCCTAGAATTCCAGCACTTTAGGAGGCCAAGGCAAGAGGATCACTTGAGGTCAGGAGTTTGAAACCATCCTGGGCAACATTAATGAGACCCCACCTCGACAAAATATTTAAAAACTTAAGTTGGGCCTGGTGGCACATACCTGTAGTCTCAACTACTCAAGAGGCTGAGGTTGGAGGACTGCTTAAGCCTAGATGTTGGAGGTTGCAGTGAGCTTTTACTCCCACCACTGCACAGCAGCCTGGACAACAGTGAGACCTGGTTTCTAAAAACATAAATGAAATAAAATAATTTAAAAGAATCCCCCATTCTTTTCACTTTTTGTTTGTTTGTTGTTTGTTTTATTTTCCCCCATGACACAAACCTAGGAATCCTAAGAATAAACACTCCGTCACCAGCTCTTTTCAGAAATTTTATAGTTAATCCATCAAAACCGACTCAGATTTGGAAAGAATTAAAACAAGTTTGTTTGTTTTGTCTTTCAGATTTTCTTTATATGAACCTTCTGTTACTTTCTATATCCATGCAGGTTTTTTCTCTTATATTCTGGAATATCAAGTCATTTTACTCTAAGACAGAAACATTCTCATTTCAGGTTTTAATCAAAACAAGCAGAATAATTCTTGTATTATTTTGAGATTCCTAGTAGTCTCTCATAACATATATTAATTATATCTTTTATGCAAAATCCCTTGCATATCCCAGAGAAAGCTACAGGTTAATTATTGTGAATTTCTGTCATTTTAGCAGCCTAGTATATCTCATAAATACCCTTAACCCAGCTTTATTCAGCCACACACTCCCCTTATTCAGCTTTTCAATGTTGAAAACATGAACATGTCCATCGACAGACCCAAAGATGTAGCCCTTTTGTAGCATGTACAAATGAGAAGCAAATTATAGAACGTAAAATTATGCTTAGTCAATATTTCAGTATTCTATCTTACTTACAAATTATGCAGGCATCCCTTGTTCTTTAATAACTCGATATAACATCCAACTAAAGCTTTACTTTAGACTAGAAAAGTATTGGAAATTATCTCCAAGTTGATATACTGCAAACATTTATTACCATAGAAACACATGGTTGTTAGAACAATAATTCAATTGGTTAAATGTAAATTTACATTTTCATACTCTTAAACATTAAATACATGTAATATTAATTCAAGTGATCAGTAAAAATTTTTAAGGTTAGGAAAAACAGATCTAAGTAGCATAAAGATGTATCTAACACTGATTAATAAAATAAGACATAGTTGTTTTCACTCAACCTAAACTATTAAGCTAGTCTTATTTACCAAGGAATAACATAAATTATGTAAATTTGGATTCTTAAAATGGCTTTGAGTTGGTTTCTGCGAGAATGTATATTGTTTAAATCTAGCACATTTAAAATATTATAGTTCTTTTCTTCATTTTCAAGGAATTTGAGGAATATTTAATTTATATAAGCAAAAGAGGCTTTATAATCCAATATGTCATCACATTCCAGAGGTAGGAAAACTTTACACAGTCACAAAATCAGAGGTGGAGCTCTTTCAGAGTCACAAGCACATAGATATATAGGCACAGAGAAATAGAGCTTATAGCTTCAGTTCTACAGTTTCAACCATGAGTCAAGTGTAAATAGAAACAGTATAGTTCTCTGATCCAAATATCAAAAAAAAAAACTGTTCTCCTCTAAGAGGGTATAAAATTCATAATTGATATGAGCTATAAATAGACAAATGGACAAATAAAAAGACTGTCAAACCAGATTTTCTGTTGTCTCTTACCCAACGGAGACTGGATTTCTGTGAATCATTAACTCATTTACAGAGCTTTCCAGATGGTTGGATCCTAAAACTGAATTCCCAACCATTTTGTCAACAATGAACATAACTTACCTAATGTAAATGAACAACAACAAAAAATCAAATGCAGAATTAGTAAATAAATAATTGAAATAAAATTAAATATTGAAACTAAAATTAGAAAAACACGATGAACAAAGATCAATTTGGGCTTTGGAGTCAACTAGATGAGGCAAGCAAAAACATTCCTGGGTTTGCTCAAGCATGAGGTACACATCTCTGTCATCAAGTTTGACTAGCTCTGACAGGTGAATTCACTGGGTATAACAATGTGACCTTTAAACAGGTAGACGATATTTTCCAACAGAGTAAAATCATAACACTCAAACACCTATGAAATGGAAATGCATTGAAATAATTGATTAACTCATCAGGAAATTGGCAGATATTACAAGCTGTTCAAAAGAGAATTCAAAGAAAAAGATAGGAATATTGATCATGAATATTTAAGTAAATGTATAGATGGAGGGAAAATTGGATGAAAGGCAGTGAACATGAACATGACTGTAAGTGACTTACAGCTTCTAGAGGGATGTTAATTAACTCACAGACAATGCAAGGCTAAACTTAAAGAACCTGGACTGGGGTCCTAAAGACAGGACAATATTTTCATTGACACAATTTTTTGATGAATTGTTAAAGTAGAAAAGTAGCTTTTCCTTAAAAAGAAGTTCCAGTTACTAGGGTGACCAGGTTCCTCTCAAAAAGAAGCTTAAGTTACTAAGGTGACCAGGTTCCTCTCAAAAACAAGTTCCTGTTAGTAGGCAGACCAGGTTCCTCTCAAAAAGAAGTTCCCGTTACTATGGGAACCAAGTTCCTCTCAAAAAGAAGTTCCCATTACTAGGATGACCAGGTTCCTCTCAAAAAGAAGTTCCCGTTACTAGGGTGACCAGGTTCCTCTCAAAAAGAAGTTCAGTTACCAGGGTGACCAGGTTCCTCTCAAAAAGAAGTTCCCGTTACTAAGGTGACCAGGTTCCTCTCAAAAAGCAGTTCCCGTTACTAGGGTGACCAGGTTCCTCTCAAAAAGAAGTTCCCGTTACTAAGGTGACCAGGTTCCTCTCAAAAAGAAGTTCCCGTTACTAGGGTGACCAGGTTCCTCCCAAAAAGAAGTTCAGTTACCAGGGTGACCAGGTTCCTCTCAAAAAGAAGTTCCCGTTACTAAGGTGACCAGGTTTCTCTCAAAAAGAAGTTCCCGTTACTAAGGTGACCGGGTTCCTCTCAAAAAGAAGTGCCCGTTACTAGGGTGACCGGGTTCCTCTCAAAAAGAAGTTCCCGTTACTAAGGTGACCGGGTTCCTCTCAAAAAGAAGTTCCCGTTACTAAGGTGACCAGGTTCCTCTCAAAAAGAAGTT
>PVKP010044471.1:0-16707 GCA_004027715.1 Plecturocebus donacophilus | reverse complement strand
ATTCCTGCTTCTACCGCTAAGCTCTATCATCCAGCAGCTCCTCAATGGCCTCATCTGGGAAATGGGATAATACCTCCTCTGCAGGGTTGCTGGGAGGATCTAAATAGATAGAAAGCCTCACGCACAGCCTCATGCACAACAAGGCAACTCCTACTCCGTCCCTCCCCCGTTCTTCCCAGGAGAAACAGAGCTGAGCCATAGTTGGGCAATGTCGCCACTTAGTGGCTGCGCTCAGAATTGCCCAAAAGACCAACAGTTCCTGGGTTTGAGGAAAACAGGGAAGCACTTAGAGGTGTCGGGTTTCTGAGAGGCCATTTGGCATTAGAGAAAGTGACTGGACGCTGGCACCCGCCAAACCAGGTTCAGGTCCCAGGCTTGCCAAATATTAGCTGTTTGACCCTAATCAAGATATGTAACTTCGCTAAGCTTCAGTTTCCTCACCTGTAAAATGGGGACAGCAATTTCAACCTCATTAGATAAATGCTCAGAAAGTGCTTGCCACCCTTATCTTGCTCCTGACCTTCTTCCAGCCCCTCTCCCCATCCTGATAAACATCGGCTTCCTGATTCCTGACCCCTCAGTAGTTCCCTGGGCCTCATCTTTTGAACTTTATTGTTCAGATATGTAACCTAATTTCCACCCAAACCCTTTACCCCTCATGGGAAGAACCTCAAAGTCTACAGTCTTATCCTCAGTACTTCAGGTCTAAAAACTCTGAATTCTTATACTATTTAGTAACAGACTCCGGGTGATACATTCATGGTGACAAAATTATGTTGACAATGATCTATAAAGCAGTCAACCAAGATACTCCCCATTAATAAGAGAGCATCTTCCAAATAACAAGGGCTCTTCTGGACACAGACTCTGAGATGGTTAGGATGAGGGCCTGTTTCCCCACATTCAGGAACACCTCGAGACTCCGTGACCCGGGCTGCAAACACCTCCCTGGTGGGAGGATGCCTGTGACCCACCTCCCGAGGACACATGCCCACCAGCCTCGCTTCCATGCTGACCAGCACCTTTGAGTACCAAGCCCTCCTTAGATGGGCCGAAGCCTTAGTCAGCTGGCCTGGGGAAGCCTGGGTTTTAGAACCGCACAGAATTGGGTCTGAATCTCATTTTCCACTTACTACCTGAGTGACCCTGGACAGACTGCTGAACCTGCCTGAGCCTGTGAGCTCATCACAATGGGGCACTTCGGGGAGTGTCTGCGTTTAGTAAGTGAGGCCCTGTGCGTGCCCAGTGAGCGCCCCTGCAGATGCTCAGCCTATGCTCCTGTTTCATTCTGAATCCCGCATCTAGGACATCCTCCATTATCAAGAGGCTGGCTTTACCACCAGACCACAGTCTAGGGCGCCCCCTGGTGGCTTTAAATTTTCCAAATTTTCTTTCAAAATAAAACTATTGGACTGGCTCAGGGCTCACACCTGCATTCCCAGCACTTTGGGAGGCAGCGGCAGGAGGATGGCTTGAGTCCAGGAGTTTGAAACCAGCGTAGGCAACGCAATAAGACCTCATCTCTACCAGAAAAAGATCTAAGCATTATCTGGGAGTGGTGGTGCACACCTCTGGTCCTAGTTACTTGGCAGGCTGAGGTGGGGGGACCGCTGGAGCCAGGGAGTTCGAGGCATCAGTAAGTCCTGATAGCACCACTGTACTCCAGTCTGAGCAATAGAGGGAGACACTGTCTCAAAAAAAAAATAACCCTGAGGATAGGAAATACCCAAGGATAGATACACACTAATTCTTTTCGTCAACTTATTTCTGCATTTTAAAGTATGAAGCACAGAAATCCATTTACAATGAAAGAAAATTTTAAAAGTGTATATTTATAACACTTCCCTCCACACCCCCAATGGATTCTTCACTCATCAGAAAGAAATGTCATTAAACCTAAGCAAATTGATAAGATGAATAAATTATCTATTTGTGTCCAAATGACTAGAAAAAACAGGTTATGAAAAAGGCAATTTTTTCAAATACACATTAGAAAACCATGGGTAAATAAATGTTTGCCAGGGTCGCAGTCTCTGGGGTAGAGTTAAGTATGTGGCATGATCCCAAGCGCCTCACCAACCAAAATACCAGTCAGAGATAAGACTGTGCTAGTGATGAAGAAGAGGCCCTCACTCCTGTCTGGGATTTGTAAGAACATCCTGTTCTTGCCAGGACCCTCACTGGGTGCCAGCTCCATCAAGGAGTGGGTGCTTTCTCCCCCACTGGCCTTCAGAGACCTTCAGACCCCATAAATGATGTTGGCTGCCATTGCCAAAGTCCTCAAAGACTCCTTACATGTCGAGGGACTCAGAGCTATTCTCATGGTGTTCATGAAAACAGAACCACCATCTGCAGACCCAGCTGTGAATTCTTGACCCAGTATAGCCCTATTGAACAAGATTTCAGATGAAGTCCAATCCACAAGGATCAGACAGAATCTACAGACAACTGAGCCCCTGATAACAGTTCCACCAACCATGGACCATATTAGGACCCAGTCGAAGCCACATAACCTGTCTCCAACCCCACTGAACTAAGACCCCAGAAGCAATGCTATAAGCCTGCGGATCAAAGAAGAGACAGTCTTTAGCTTCCAAAACCGGTCTGTAAAAGCTGAAAGATGTGTTTGCTTCTTCCAGTGCACCATCACAAATGCCCGGGACGTGGATGATGGTATAGCAGACTACCCAGAAGTCTCCACTTATCTCCTATCTGGCACTTGGTGGCACACACATTCTGCTGTTGCCTTCCTTTAATTCACCAGAACATTACCAGCATTAGGCAGTTGTGTGTAATTAACTTACCGAAATTCCTGCGGTTGCGGTTTGTGCCCACCTACGTGTTTATGCCTTAGCACAGGCTGGCTGGGATGTCAGAAATGAGGTTAGAGGTCTGGATTTTCAAAACGTCCCTGCGTTTTGCCAGCATGGAGTGTTCATTTGCTCCCTCTCTCCAGGATTCCTGGCTTCCAGCCACAGGGCTGGTTTCCTCTCTGAAGGCTTGTCTTTTGCATTCCCCTTCCTTACAAATAGTGTTCATAGCCAGGCACTTCTCAGAGAAGTTGATCCTGGAGAGCTGTAGACACGGGGCGGGGTGCACATGAGACTTCATCCCCATTGCCCTGAGGGTGACCAGCAGATGAGCTGCCCAGATTTTGATTCCACATCAGAAGGAGTGTCTACCTCTAGAACTTGTGGACTGCCTTTTGCAGTAACTTTCCCATGACCAGGTATGCTAGTGAGCATCAAGCCAATCTTGAATATTCTTTCTCCTGGAAATTTGCAGAGCAGTGCTGAGTGAGAGCAGAGTGCACTCGAGCTGACGTGCTTGGGGCCACATAGTGGGATGGGAGAGTGGCTGTGATGGCAGTGATGAGTCATGAGCTAATGGTCAGGAGTCCAGATCTTGCCCCTTGATTAGCTGTGTGACCTTTCACAGGTCACATAATCCCTCTGAGGTTTGGGATTCACAACCATTAAATGGGTTTAATACCCAGGAACCTGACTACCTTGAGGTGGTCATAGGTCGGGCCAGCAGCTCCAGTCCTGGGGTGTTCTGCTTGGGCAGCCATCAGGGAAGACTACTTGAGGAGAAGGAGGCAGTGTCTTGGGGTTAGGAAGATGGTGCTCCTCCCTCAGGGTAATGGAAGGGGGAGTTCTTGAATGTTCTGGAGTATCCAGGTCAGGAGAGAAGAGGATATGACCTGAGCCTCAGCAGGTGGTGGTGAGTTTCAGGCTGCTGAGGCTCTGGCAAAGGGAGTGTTCCGTTCTCTGTCCCCCCCCCTTTGAAATACCAGGAGCAGAGCTGACACAGGCTGAAAGGAAACTCCTAGCTGTGATGCAGCCAACAGCCTGTCGCTTCTGCAGGGGATTTTCCTTACCCTGAGTGTATAGAGAGGTGATGACCACTAGCAGCTGAGAAACCATATAGCCGCCTGCACAGGTAAATGCTGCTATTTGCACTGGAGATGTGGGGCGTTAACACTCTCCAAAGGAGATTTGTTCTTTTGCTTACAGTTTCTTACTCAGGCAACTGAGAGTTGAAGTTTTTGAAAAATTGAAAAAGAAATTTAACTTATTATATGGGGTAGGGACAAAGGAAAGTCACCAAGTTTAGGAAGGGCATAGCCCAGCCTTCCTGGAAGTGGTTGACTTCTGTGCCTGACCATAGGCTGACACTAGTGACCAGGGCCACCTGGGGCAGAGCTGTGAACCCAGGGAAGCAGGTAAGTGTCAGGGGAGGGTGTGTGAGAGAATACCAAGCTGGCTGTGCCCGAGAGAAAGGGGCCTGTCTAATGCACTGCAAGGAACATCACAGAATGAGATGTACCTTTATTTCTTCTGCAATTACGGATCCACTGAATGGGACATTGTAGGGACTGGGAGGGGATGAAAGAGCTGAATGGCTTTCTCTAGACTTGCGGGCTGTCTCCACGGTAGTAACTTGCTGGCCCTGCCCTTGAAGTGGGGAGGAGTGTGAAGGGCTCCTGTGCTGAAGCTGGTCCTCATTTCTCATCTCGTCCCCTCTTCTGTTTCTGCTGCAGCTGAACAGGCCAGCGGCAGCCTGCCATGGGGTCCCACTCCCAGAACCAGTTCTTCTGCTGGGCCTCCGGGCTCCTGGTATTCAACAGCCTCTTCCTCAGTGAGTGCATGGTCCCTGGGAAGGGAGGGCAATGGACGGGGCCGGGCTAGCAGGGCCCTGACCACTGGGTGGGCTGTTCAGCTTCTGATGTCTTTGGGCAACAAAAGAGAAAAACACCCTGTTATGATTTACAAACGCAACATGCTTGGTTTGGGTCCCGAGGTGGAAGGAATGGAAATTCTTTCTAGTGGTGAGGAGGCTGGGAACTCTGAGCCAGGGATGTCTTGGCTGCACTGAAAGAACCGTCACCCACTGCCTGGGCCTAGGGCGGATCTCCAAGCAAATCATCACAAAGGAGAAAGCCCTTAGGAGTCTCAGTCTTAAAATTGTGTTTGTAGTTTGAATTCGTGTTCATTTTAAAGCTTAAAAAGAACTTATCTTGTGTAAAATGTGTCTATGGTAGGCGCCCTTCACATCCCTGTGAGTCGCCTTTTCCTCTACTAGGAAATGCTCAGACCCTCAGATGAAACTGTGTTTATCACAACACTGTTCTAGGAAGAACCCTGGAAAGAAAAAGGAGGGGCCTATCAGTTCAGGAACAATTGGACAAGCTGAGAAATATCTATATCATGGCATATATAGAGGCTTACAGAAACAAATGTTCTAATTATCTGGAAGGAATGTACAACTTCCATGAAGTAAGATGCATAGATTCCCATTAGCAAGATTCAGGAAACTGAATACAATACAATCTTCACTTTATAAAAGGAAAGGCAGCCACCAAAATTTAAGTGTTTATGCATCTACATGTTTCTAAGCCTATGCTAAAAATGTGGAAGGAATCAGTAGATTGCCAACATGGGCTACAGGAGGCATAAAATTGAGGAGGAGAACACAGAGGGATGAAGTAGAGAATAACGGAAGTTAAGCAAAAAGTGAACTGAAAAAAAAAAAGTCCTAATCTAGGCTGTATATCGCATTCATTATTTTATGAACAATTATATGGTTGCATGTATAATAAAATTAAATTTTAAAATGAGAAAATAATAAGATCTAGTGCATATGAATTTTGATGGAAGCTGTTCTTGTTATAATTTTTCGCTTTTATATCCCAGACACTAATTGAACTTGCAGGGAATTATATGGAATCTAATGGATTAGAGAGCACTTGTAACACAGGAGGTCTTGAAGGAACAATGAGCTTTGCAATAGAAAGGGGTTAGATCCCCTTTATATCAACAGCAAAATACAGGCTTTCTCCACTTCTACAATGTTGTTTACCTGGATATATGTCTAATTGTGTAGCGTTTTCTCTATAGGCACTGGAGTTGGAGGATTACTGAAGAAAGAAAGAGAAGGAAGGAAGGAAGGCAGGGAGGTAGGGAGGAAGGGAGGTGTTCCTGTGTTAGTTTGCTGAGAATGATAGTTTCCAGCTTCACCCATGTCCCTGCAAAGGATATAAACTCAACCTTTTTATAGCTACCGGGTCTTCCATGGTGTATATGTGCCACATTGTTTTTGTCCAGTCTATCGTTGACAGACATTTGGGTTGGTTCCAAGTCCTTGCTATTGTGAACAGTGCTACAGTACATATCTGTGCATGTGTCTTTGTAGTAGCATGATTTATAATCCTTTGGGTATATACCCAGTAATAAGATTGCTAGGTCAAATGGTATTTCTGGTTCTAGATCCTTGAGGAATTGCCACACTGTCTTCCACAATTGAACTAATTTACACTCTCACCAACAGTGTAAAAGCCTTCCTATTTCTCTACATTCTCTCCAGCATCTGTTGTTCCCTGACTTTTTAATGATCACCATTCTAACTGGCGTGAGTTAATATCTCACTATGGTTTTGATTGGCATTTCAAAGCCACATTTTTCAAAACCACATTCTCACTGTTTTTTTTTGATGACCAGTGACGATGAGCTTTTTTTTTTCATGTTTGTGGGCAGCATAAATGTCTCCTTTTGAGAAGTGTCTGTTCATATCCTTCGCCAACTTTTTGATAGAATTTATTTTTCTTGTAAATTTAAGTTCTTTGTAGATTCTGGATGTTAACCTTTTGCCAGATGAGTAGATTGCAAAAATTTTCTCTCATTCTGTAGGTTGTCTGTTCACTCTGATCTCTGATGATAATTTCTTTTGCTGTGCAGAAGCTCTTTGGTTGAATTAGATCAGATTTGTCAACTTTGGCTTTTGTTGCCATTGCTTTTGGTGTTTTAATCACGAAGTCTTTGCCTGTGCCTATGTCCTGAATGTTATGGCCTAGGTTTTCTTCTGGGGTTTTTATGGTTTTAGATCTTACATTTGAGTCTTTAATCCATCTTGAGTTAATTTTTGTATGAGGTGTAACGAAGGGGTCCAGTCTCAGTTTTCTGCATATGACCAGCCAGTTTTCCCGACACCATTTATTAAATAAGAAATCCTTTTCTCGTTGCATGTTTTTGTCAGGTTTGTTGAAGATCAGATGGTTGTGGATGTATGGTGTCATTTAAAGTAGTTTTTTTCTAATTCTGTGGGAAAAAAATCAATTGTAGCTTGATGGGTATAGCATTGAATTTATGAATTACTTTGGGCAGTGTGGCCATTTTCACAATATTGATTCTTGCTATCCATGAGAATGGAATGTTTTTCCATCTGTTTGTGTCCTCTCTTATTTCCTTGAGCAGTAGTTTGCAGTTCTCCTTGAAGAGGTCCTTCACATCCCTTGTGAGTTGTATTCCTAGGTATTTTATTCTCTTTGTACCAGTTGTGAATGGGAGTTCACTCATGATATGGCTCTCTGTTTGTCTATTATTGGTGTATAGGAATGCTTGTGACTTTTGCGCATTACTTATGTATCCTGAGACTTTGCTGAAGTTGCTTATCAGCTGAAAGATTTTTGGGCTGAGACGATGGGGTTTTCTAAATATACAATCATGTCATCTGCAAACAGAGACTATTTGACTTCTTCTCTTCCTATTTGAATACCCTTTATTTCTTTTCCTTGCCTGATTGCCCTGGCCAGAACTTCCAATACTATTTTGAATAGGAGTGGTGAGAGAGGGCATTTTTGTCTTGTGCTGATTTTCAAAGGGAATGCTTCCAGCTTGTGCTAATTCAGTATGATATTAGCTGTGGGTTTGTCATAAATAGCTCTTATTATTTTGAAATACATTCCATCAATACCTAGTTTGTTGAGAATTTTTAGCATGAAGGGGTGTTGAATTTTATTGAAGTCCTTTTCTGCATCTATTGAGATAACAATGTGTTTTTTGTCATTGGTTCTGTCTATGTGGTAGATTACGTTTATCGATTTGCATATGTTGAACCACCCTTGTCTCCCAGGGATAAAGCTGACTTGACTGTGGTGGACAAGCTTTTGGATGTGTTGCTGTATTTGGTTTGCCAATATTTTATTGAGGATTTTCTCATTGATGTTCATCAGGGATATTGGCCTAAAATTTTATTACTTTTTGTTGTTGTGTCCCTGCCAAGTTTTGGTATCAGAATGATGTTGGCCTCATAAAATGAGTTAGGGAGGAGTCCCTCTTTTTCTATTATTTGGAATAGTTTCAGAAAGAATGGTACCAACTCCTCTTTGTACCTCTGTAGAATTCAGCTGTGAATCTGTCTGATCCTGGGCTTTTTATTATTATTATTATTATTTTTTGGTTGGTAGGCTATTAATTACTGCCTCCATTTCAGATCTTGTTATTGGTCTATTCAGGGATTCGACTTCTTACTGATTTAGTCTTGGGAGGGTGTATGTGTCCAGGAATTTATCTATGTATTCTAGATTTTCTAGTTTATTTGCATAGAGGTGTTTATAAGTATTCTCTGATGGCAGTTTGTACTTCTATGGGCTCAGTGGTGATATCCTCTTTATCATTTTTATTGTGTCTATTTGATTCATTTTTCTTTTATTCTTTATTAGTCTGGCTAGTGGTCTATTTCGTAAAACTTTTCAAAGAACTGCGTCCTGGATTCACTGATTTTTTTGAAGGTTTTTTTGCATATCTATCTCCTTCAGTTCTGCTTTGATCTTAGTTATTTCTTTTCTTCCACTAACTTTTGAATTTGTTTGCTCTTGCTTCTCTAGTTCTTTTAACTGTGATGTTAGCATGTTGATTTTAGATTTTTCCTGCTCTCTCCTGTGGGCATTCACTGCTATAAGTTTCCCTCTAAACACTGCTTTAGCTGTGTCCCAGAGTTTTTGACGTATTGTGTCTTTGTTCTCATTGGTTTGAAAGAACTTATTTATTTCTGTCTTAATTTTGTTCTTTACCCAGTAGTCATTCAGGAGCAGGTTGTTCATTTTCCATGTAGTTTTGCAGTTTTGAATGAGTTTCTTAATACTGAGTTCTGATTTGATTGACTGTGATCTGAGAGACTGTTTCGATTTCCATTCTTTTGCATTTGCTGAGGAGTGTTTTACTTCCAATTATGTGGTCGATTTTAGAATAAGTTTGATGTGGTAATGAGAAGAATGTATATTCTGTTGATTTGGGGTGGAGAGTTCTGTAGATGTCTGTCAGAACCGCTTGGTCCAGAACTGAGTTCAAATCCTGAATATCCTCGTTAATTTTCTGTTTCATTGATCTGTCTAATATTGACAGTGGGGTGTTATGGTCTCCCACTATTATTGTGTGGGAGTCTAAGTCTCTTTGTAGGTCTCTAAGAATTTGCTTTATGAATCTGGATGTTCTTGTACTGGGTGCATATATATGTAGGATAGTTAGCTCTTCTTGTTGCATTGATCTTGTTACCATTATGTAATGGCCTTCTTTGTCTCTTTGAATCTTCATTGGTTTAAAGTGTGTTTTATCAGAGACTAGGATTGCAACCCTTCCTTTTTTTTTTTTCTTTCCATTTCCTTGGTAAATCTTCCTCCATCCCTTTATTTTGAGCCTATGTGTGTCTTTGCATGTGAGATGTGTCTCCTGAATATAGCACACCAATGGGTCTTGATTCTTTATCCAACTTGCCAGTCTATGTCTTTTAATTGGGCCACTTATCCCATTTACATTTAAGGTTAATATTGTTATGTGTTAATTTGATCCTGTCATTATGATGCTAGCTGGTTATTTTGCCCATTAGTTCATGCACAATGTTGATGGTCTTTACAATTTGGTATGTTTTTGGAGTGGCTGGTACTGGTTTTTCCTTTCCCTATTTAGTGCTTCCTTCAGGAGCTCTTGTAAGGCAGGCTGGGTGGTGACAAAATCTCTCAGCTTTTGCTTGTCTGTAAAGGATTTTATTTCTCCTTCACTTTTGAAGCTTAGTTTGGCAGGATATGCAATTCTGGGTTGAAAACTCTTTCCTTTAATAATGTTAAATATTGGCCCCCACTCTTCTGCCTTGTAGGGTTTCTGCAGAGAGATCCACTATTAGCCTGATGGGCTTCCCTTTGTGGGTAACCCAACCTTCCTCTCTAGCTGCCCTTGACATTTTTTCCTTCATTTCAACCTTAGTGAATCTGACAATTATGTGTCTTGAGGTTGTTCTTCTCAAGGAGTATTTTTATGGTGTTCTCTGTATTTCCTGAATTTGAATGTTGGCCCATTTTGCTTGGTTTGGGAAGTTCTTCTGCATAATATCCTGAAGTGTGTTTTCCGACTTGGTTCCCTTCTCCCTGTCACTTTCAGGTACACCAATCAAACACAGGTTTGGTCTTTTCACATAGACCCATATTACTTGGAGACTGTTCATTCCTTTTCACTCTTTTTATTTAATCTTGTCTTCATGCTTTATTTCATTAAGTTGATCTTCAGTCTCTAATATCCTTTCTTCTGCTTAATCAATTCAGCCACTGACACTTATGAATGCTTCACGAAGTTCTCATGCTGTGTTTTTCAGCTCCATCAGGTCATTATATTCTTCTCTAAATGCTATTCTAGTCAGCAATTCCTCTAACCTTTTCTCCAGGTTCTTGGCTTCCTTGCATTGGGTTAGAACATGCTCCTTTAGCTTGGAGGAATTTATTATCACCCACTTTCTGAAGCCCACTTCTGTCAATTTGTCAAACTCATTCTCCATCCAGTTTTATTCTCTTGCTTGTGAGGAGTTATGATCACTTGGAGGAGAAGAGGCATTCTGGTTCTTGGAATTTTCAGACTTTTTGTGCTGTTTTTTCTTTATCTTCATGGATTTATCTACCTTTCATCTTTGATGTTGGTGACCTTCAGATAGGTATTCTGTATGGATGTCCTTTTTATTGAGATTGATGCTATATTTTTCTGTTTGTTAGTTTTTCTTCTGACAGTCAGGCCCCTCTGCTGCAGGTCTGATGGAATTTGCTGGAGATTCTCTTTGCCTGGGTATTGCCAGTGGAGGTTCCAGATTCTCTTTGCCTGGGTCTCACCAATGGAGGTTGCAGAACAGTAACAGCAAAGATTGCTTCCTGTTCCTTCCTCTATAAGCTTCATCTCAGAAGGGCACCCACCAGATGCCAGCTGGAGCTCTCCTGTATGAGGTGTCTGTCAACCCCTTCTGCGAGGTATCTCCCAGTCAGGAGGCATGGTCTTCAGGGACCAACTTGAGGAGACAATCTGTCCCTTAGGGACCAACTTGAGGAGACAATCTGTCCCTTAGCAGAGCTGAAGCACTGTACTGGGAGATCCGCTGCTCTCTTCAGAGGTGGCAGGCAGGAACATTTAAGTCTGCTCAAGCTGCACCGACAGCTGCCCATTCCTTCAGGTGCTGTGCCCCAGGGAGATGGGCATTTTATCTAAAAGCCTCTGACTGGGGCTGCTGTCTTTCTTTCAGAGATGCCCAGCCCAAAGAGGAGGAATCTAGAGAGGCAGTCTGGCTACAGCGGCTCTGTCAAGCTGCAGTGGGATCTGCCCAGTTTGAACTTTCCAGTGGCTTTGTTTACACTGTGAGGAAGAAAACATCTACTCAAGCCTCAGTCATGGCAGACGCCCCTCCCCACACCAAGCTCGAGTGTCCCAGGTCGACTTCAGATTGCTATGCTGGCAGCAAGAATTTCAAGCCAGTGGATCTTAGCTTGCTGGGCTCTGTGGAGGTGGGATCCTCCAAGCTAGACCACTTGGCTCCCTGGCTTTCGTACCCTTTCCAGAGGAGTGAACCATTCTGTCTTGCTGATGTTCCAGGTGCCACTGGGATATGAAAAAAAAAAACTCCTGCAGCTAGCTCAGTGTCTGCCCAAATGGATGCCCAGTTTTGTGCTTGAAACCCAGGGCTCTGGTGGCATAGGAACCTGAGGGAATCTCCTGGTCTGCAGGTTGTGACAATGATGAGAAAAGCATAGTATCTGGGCCGGAAGCACCATCCTACATAGCAGGGTCCCTCATGGCTTCCCTTGGCTAGGGGAGGGAGTTCCCCGAAACCTTGTGCTTGCAGATCACCCTTCATGGGCTGCAATCATTGTCTAACCACTCTCAGTGAGATGAGCTGGGTGCCTCAGTTAGAAATGCAGAAATCACCTGCCTTCTGCATCGATCTCACCGGGAGCTGCAGACCAGAGCTGTTCCTATTCGGCCATCTTCCTCCCTGTCTCTCTTGCTCTTGCTCTGACCATGTAATACACTGGCTCTCCTTTGCCTTCCACCATGACTGTGAGCTTTCTGAGGCCCCCACCAGGAGCAGATGCTGGCTCTACAACTCTGTACAGCCTGCAGTACTGTGAGCCAATCAGATATCTTTTCTTTATGAATGATGTAGTGTTAGGTATTTCTTTATAGCAATGCAAAAATGGACTGACAAACCCATTAACCCCGCTGATGTGGATCCTGAAGGCCTGTGGCCCTGGTGCTAAGGGGTGCTGAGCCTGGGGTGGCGCCTAGTCCCTTGAACGAGCTGAAGGGAGGGGGTGAGGCCTGGTCCAAAGGAGGGGCCTGGTGAACTGAGGTAGTGTGTAACTGGAAACAAATATTTGAAACACTTCCACATCTAAGGATTGGCATGAGCTATTTGCTTTCAGTGAGAGCCAGGGGTGGGTATAAGGACAGCAGAATGGTGCAGGCTGGAAATGGGGAGGAATTTACTCATTAGAGAGAACACTGGGTACTCTGCCACCCAGCAACAAACCCAGATGAACCTGGTCCAGATTGGTCCCACCCTGGTCCCCAGGAAGGACAGAGGTCTCTGAGTTCATTGTGGCTGTTCCTGGTAGACAACAAAGGGCTCAGAGGGAGGCGGAGCTGAGGCAGCTGTGCCCACTGGTCAGGGCTCTGTGGGAGACGACAACTGAGGGAGACTAATCAGGGACCTCGTGGACATTGCATAGGGAAGTGCTCTCTTGGTGGCAGGGACACAGTGCCACCAAACAGTCCATCTGCTCCCCCACACTTTCAGCCCCTGGCAGTGAGCAGGGTCTCCTGACTAGTTCTGTCTGGAAAATATGGGCAGAGGTTATACCACTTCTGCAGTGCGGTGAACACCCAGTGCTCTTGTCTCCTCCTTTCCCTACTGTGGAGGCTGAGGAGGCTGTGAGGAGGCTGTGGGTTCCATAGGGAGCTTCTACAAGGTGTGGAGCCCCCACCCTTGTGTCACATGACCCTTCCTTCACTATCTCTTGTGGGACATGTAGTGTGAGTAATACACAAACTTCTCTTGTTCTTAGGCTCTGACTTTTGTAATTGTTTGTTGCCACAGGACAACCTGTCTAATTCACTTCCCATCCTATCCTGCCCTATACTATCCTGACTAGTTCCCCTCCTAGAAAAAAAGGCAAAGGAAAGCAACCTTCATCTTTGCCTTAGTTATGTATTGTTATGTGAGCTGTTACCCTAGAACTCAGGGCCTTAACACAACATGGGGCACTGTCTCACAGTTTATAAAGGTCAGGATCCACGTATGATTCAGCTCAGTCCTATGACTCAGGGTTTCAGAGACTGGAATGAAGGTGTTGGCTGAGGCTGCCCCCAGCTCCCTGCCATGTGGGCCTCTCCACAGAGCAGCTCACAACATGGTAGCTGGCTTCATCAGCCTGAGCAGGAGAGAGTGATGGAGACAGAGGGTGTGAGCCAGACAGAAGGAACACTCCATCACTTTTGCTGCATTTGCAAGTAATCAGTGCAGCGCAGACTCCAGGGGAGGGCATTACACAGGGCTGTGCACACGGTGGGGAGGCATCCGTGGGAGCCACATTAGAAGCTGCCTCCTCCAGTTATACACTTAGCATATATCAGAAAATGTGCTAGGTGCTTTTGATCTAGAATCTCATTTGATCCTTACTGTCACTATGGGGCAGGTAAGAAAACTGAAGATCGGGGGGATTCAGGAACCTGTTCAAGATCACACTCCACTAGAACCAAGATTTGATTCCAGAATTGCTTCAAATCCGCTATACTAGGCAGCCCTCCCAGAATCAAGGGAGGATTTGGATGGATTTCTGTGACTCTGAACCAAAGTTCTGTGTTTCTCTCATTTGTTCTTGATGAAAAAATGCTCATGTTTCTTGTTTCC
Organism: Plecturocebus donacophilus; assembly: GCA_004027715.1. Taxonomy (NCBI): domain Eukaryota; kingdom Metazoa; phylum Chordata; class Mammalia; order Primates; family Pitheciidae; genus Plecturocebus; species Plecturocebus donacophilus. The sequence goes on along the minus strand of PVKP010044471.1, from coordinate 2,712 downwards.
ATGCCCTAGGTGTCTGCAGCTCTGAAGCCTACACTTCTGGAGCACATGGCTCTGCCGTGGAGGATTCTGGGAACTACATTCATCTGAAGGGGATCCGAGGCGGTTCTGTCTTGTTTAATATGACTGAGAAGCACACGGCAGAGGTAGGAGCTGAGCTGCAGGAGGTTTCATGGGGTTTGGGCACTCCGTTTAATTACACGCCGGTGCTGCAAGTCCAAAGGGGAGCCGACTCTCCAATCTGGTTGAACCTCCAGGACAAGTTCAAGCAGAGGGTCCATATGCCCAGCATGTTGTCTCTGAGGATTGAGAACCTGGCCCCTGAAGACAGTGGGCCGTACATGGCCTGGGCCCACTCAACTCAGGGAAAAGCATATGGCCAGATTTTCTACCTCACTGTCTATGGTGAGTGACACCCCTCCCCCATCCTCTGGCTTCTCTGAGTTTTTTGTCCCTAGAGTGTCCCATAGGCCCCATGCAGGGTTCCATTCAGATACCAGCCCTCAGAGTCGATTTTCTCCACCAAAAATAAGGTACATGAGGTCCCCAGAATAGACAGGAGAGCTGAGATTCACACCAGAGAATGAAACTCTTTCAGTGTTTTGGGAGAGGAAATGGAAATTTGGGAAAATAGCAATTTTTCCAGTAACATTAATTGTCCTATGTAGATTAATGTTACTTAATTTGCATAGTAGTTTTTTATCGCTGATGTAACAAATTGCCAAAAATTATTGACTGAAAGTAAGAAAAATTTATGACCTCACTGTGCTGTAGGCCAGGGGTCTGACACAGTCTCCATGAGCTAAAAGGAAGGTGAAGGCAGGACTGTGTTCTTTCTGGGAACTCCAGAAGAGAACTTGTTATTTTACCTTTTTCACCTGCTAGTGGCCGTTGGCATTCCATCCATGTGAGATTCCACTCATTTGTCCCCTTCTTCTCCAGAGCCTGTGCCTCAACCTGGAATCCTAGCCAAGTTACTCTCTATCACACCAGGCTTGTGTAACATAACCCTGGAGTGCACGGCTCCAGGGGCCACTGAGGACCTGAAAGTGACCTGGGAGAGCAAGGGCCTCCTCAGAGAGCTGGAGCAGAGCGAAACACTAGGACCAGCCCTGAACCCCTGGACCCTGGCTGTGAGCCTGCCCCTGTGCCAGTACAACACCCACCTCACCTGTGTGGTCAGCAACCAGGTGGATAACAAAGCTGCAATCTTAGACCTTAGGAAAGTGTGTGTCCAAGGTGAGTGGTGAGTGTAGCCTGCAGGATTAGAGGAGCTGCCGAGCTCGGCCAACACTAGGGTCTGAGGATTCTGGGCTCTCTTCTCTGCCATGTGCATTAGCACCGCCTTCCACCTGCTCACCACACACAGCAGTGTGGGAGTCACATCCACCTTAGTTCTACCTTTAAACATCCCTCCCATTCATACCTTCCTCACTGCACCCCCACCATGTTCCTGCCAATTCAGACAGCAGCCTTCCAGGAGCTCTCCCACCCCATCCATCCTCCACTGAACATCCAGAGTAGGCTTTGGGGCACGTGGGTCAAATTAGGTTGTTTCCTGTGTCATCTGTGGGATATGGCCTCCAGTTACTCCCCATACAATTCAGGGCTCAGATGCTCCTCTGCCCACATTTCTGGCCTCACCTATGTACTTCACACCAAACTACTTGCTTTTATTTCCCCAAATATGTCCTGCTTTTTGTAAGCTTCTGAGCTTCTGATCATCGCCCTCCCGCACTCAGTGGCTGATACTTCCTCTTTTATTCCTTTCCAAGTATTTAAGCTATGACCGGCTTTGTGGGCACAAAACAGATGCAGTCACACAGGGTCCCACGCTTCACAGGATTCCACAATTGGTTAAAACTCTGCCATTTCTTCCTTGAAGGTTTTAGTTTTTAATCAAGGGAATTTAAATTTGCATTGCACAGTGCCCTGAAAATGATGTATCTGGTCCTGCCTTCAGGTCCCACCTCCTGAGGGAGCTGTCCATGGCACCCAACACTGAGCAGTAATGAGTTGTGTCTGTCACTGTCTGCCCTGTAGACTGCAACACCTTGATGTTTTGCTTTGATCCCTGTGCCAAGCACAGCTCCTGGCAACACTTGCTCACACTCAGTGTTCACTGAATGAATGAATGACCTGATACCCTGTGTGCAGCCTGGTCCTCTCCAACTCTTCCTCCAGGAGCTGCTGGGGGATCTGATGTGTCAGTATCACTTTAAATGAGCTGCCACCTCCTCCACTGACCCCCATCCTGGAGTGTTCAGCATTTAGCATGACCACAAGGCCCTCTGGGCACAGACTCCTGCCTCCCTCTGACTCTCCTTGCCTCAGCTTCTCCCTGCCCTGCCCTCTTCTGCTGCAGTAAGGTGCCGGTAACTCCCGGCACTGGTGTCTTGACACCCATTTCCTGACCTTGGTGCTCCTATTTCCTGGAATGCCCCACCCTGAATATATGAGAAATTCCTATTCCACCCTCAAGCCTCAGTTTAGCCAGCACCTCCTCTGGGAGGCCCTCCCTGAAGACCTTGTACAAGGTGGAAACCTCTATTGCAGCTGCGATCCCTCTGTCTGGCAGCTGGTATTTTCTGTCTTCCCTCCTGTGTGCTGGGCTGCTGAGGACATTGTCTTGTGCATCTCAGCATCCCTGGCACAAGCAGCAGCTCCTCACTGGTTGAATGAATGGACCTGCCTTGCTCCTCCCTCCAGCTTCTG
>PVKP010044470.1:0-16709 GCA_004027715.1 Plecturocebus donacophilus | reverse complement strand
CCTTCTGAAGCCTGATTCTGTGAGTTCATCACACTCATCCTCCGTCAAGCCTTGTTCTCTTGCTGAAGGGGAGCTGCGATCCCCTGTAGGAGGAGAGGCATTCTGATTTCGGGTGTTCTCAGCCTTTTTGCACTGGTTTCTTCCCATTTTTGTGGATTTATCCACCTGTCGTCTTTGTAATTGCCGACTTTCAGATTGGTCTCTGAGTGGACGTCCGGCTTGTTAGTTATTAAGTTTTTTCTGTTTCTTAGTTTTCCTTCGGGGCACGCCCCTTCCCCACAGAGCTGGGCCTTCCCAGGTTCAGCTGTGCTCGCTCTCTCCTCAGCGCTTCCAATTACTGTTCTCCTTGTGGGGATGGGACCAGCGGAGCCTTTGGGCACCCAGTCCCGTACACTCCGCACTGAGAAGCGTCACGCCGGCCAAAAGAGTTGCGCTGGCGACCCGGGTGGCTCCTTCACCTGGAATCTCCCAGTCTGTGGGCATCAAAAATTCGTCTGCATTTGCAGCATCCACTCGCTCTCTGCGCTTTCACTGGGAGCTACAATCCTGAGCTGCTGCTACGCGGCCATCTTGGATCTCTCTCCGCCCGGTGACGAAATTTTTTTCTGTTTCTTAGTTTACCTTTGGCGGACGCCCGTTCCCCACAGAACCGGACCTTCCCGGGTTCGCTGTGCTTGCTATGAAACCCTCAGTCCTCAGCGCTTCCAATTGCTGTTTTCTTTGTGGGGATGGGACCAGCCGAGCCCGTCCATCCCGTATACTCCGCATGGGGAAGCGCCGCGCTGGGGCGCTGGCAAAACAGCCGCGCCGGCCAAAAGAGTCACACTGGCGACCCGTGTGGCTCCTCTGCCGGGAATCTCCCGGTCTGTGGACAACAAAAATGCGTAGGAAAGTGCAGTGTCCACTCGTTCTCTGCGCTTTCACTGGGAGCTACATTCCCGAGCTGTTGCTAATCGGCCATCTTGGATCTCTCTCTCCTCTGAAGTCTTAACATCTAAAGTCTTCTTCCAAAACAAAGCTAAACTTAAGAAGGTATTTAAGATTCCAGATTGTCTAAGTCCATTCAGAACAAAAACCCTTGGCTCTACGAAAGCCAGTCTCTTTGTTGTCATCCTAACATAAACTGTTCAGCCCACCCTGAGCTTTTTTTTCAGCCCCTTATGTTGGGCCTCTCAAAACCTGCTTGGTTTTCTGAGTACACCTCAGAACTATCCTGTGTGGAGGCATTCCATGGCCAGTTTTATTCAGTTTGATCCCTTTTCCCTAAACCCATCATTTTTTGTCAGTTCTACTCATTTTGACACCTAGTTATATATTTCCATAGATGCATGTTTGTCTCATTGTATCCCGTTTTCCACTTAAATTTGTTTCTTTAATATTGACTTAGTAGTAGATGGTAGTGAGAGAAGAGGGAATTTACTGGGCAGAGAATTCTGGAGCAAAACAAAGAAATGTGTTGTAACTCTGAAATGGTATTTCAGAGAAAAATTTGTACCTCTCCTGAGACCTCACTGTGTGAACACACTGACTGGTCTTTTTTGCTAGTTTATTTGCTCTCCCTTCTTGGGGAAAGTCAGCTTTATTCTTTCTTATTTTGTGTGTTATACTTTCGCCATCTTCAGAAAGTCCTGATTGATGGGGAATTTCTAAAGCTTTGCCAACTCCAGAACTGCCTTGTTTCCCAAAGGTTGAAACAGCAGAGGTTTTTACTGAAAAATCATTATTTTAAAATTGCATGTGGTTCCAAGTACGAGTTCATTTTTGTAAGTAAAAGGAGTCATTTGCCAGGAACTTAAATTATGTTTAAAAGTGAGAAATTCAAATCACCTGAAAAATGAAAGGATTGATTGTATATAATTCTCTCATTTTGGGAGGCTGGGGTGGGTGGATCACTTCAGGTCAGGAGTTCGAAACCAGCTTGGCCAATATGGTGAAACCCCATCTCTACTGAAAATACAAAAAATTTAGCTGGGCATGGTGGCAGGCGCCTATAATCCCAGCTGCTTGGGAGGCTGAGTTAGGAGAATCACTTGAACCCAGGAGGTGGAGGTTGCAGTGAGCCAAGATCACGCCATTGCACTCCAGCCTGGGCGACAAGAGTGAGACTCGGTCTCAAACAAAAAAAAAAAGAAGAAAAATTAATAAGTATCAGCCAAATATAATTTGTTCTTGAGTCAAAAATTAGCCATCATAGACACAACATATTGTTTTTCATTGTATATAGTTTGGTCAATTTTACACAATTCAAAGTTTTCCAAATCAAGAGTAATCCTATTTCAGAAAAATATTCAGAAGTATTTTCTGAAATATTTTGTTTCCTCTTGCTGGTGTATCTTATTTTTAATGTATTATTCCCCTTTTATTGGGTGAGAAATACTTCTCTCCTTGTTTTTTATAATTCTCCAGGACTTTAGAGTCTCCTGTCTCCCAGAAGTTAGCCAGTTTGTGTCTGGTTATTTTATTCCCTCCCTACAAACTGGCGTTTTAAATCATTTCTGTAATTTCCCCCCTTTTGTATCTTCTTTCTTTTCCTTTCTTTCTTCCTTTCTTTTTTTCTTTTTTGCTAATCGAAGTTACCATTCTCTCTCTCAGACTAGCCTCCAGGCTGATATTTTGCCATCCATTCGTTTTCTGGCTTTAAAATTAATTGAGATATAATTTATATGCCATAAAATTCATTCCTTTAAAATATACACTTTAGTAGTTTTCTAATATATTTACAGAGTTGGGCAACTGCCATTATTACTTAATTTCAGAACATTTACAACAATCCAAAAAGAAATCTCGTATTCATTAGTAATCACTATTACCCCCTCCTCCCAGTGCCTGGCAACCACTGATCTACGTTCTATCTCTGTAGATGTACTGTGGACATTTTATGTAAGTGGATCATACAATATGTGGCCTTTGGTGATTGCTTTCACTTATCGTGTTTTCAAGGCTTGTCTGTGTTAAAGCATGTATCAGTACTATTTTGATTGCTGAGTACTATTCCATTGTATAGACCTGCCACATTTTGTTTATCCATTCATCAGTTATTGGACATTTAGGTTGTTTTCACTTTTCGCTGTTACGAGTAATGCTGCTGTGAACATTTATGTATAATGTTTTGTGTGTAGTAGTAGAACGTATGAATGTCTTTTCAGTTCTCTTGGAGATACATATTGCCCTGAGTGAAATTGGCTGGGTCATATGACCACTCTGTATTTAACCTTTGAGGAACAATCAGTCTGCTTCCCAAAACAACTGCACACTTTGTAATATTACCAGCAGTGTATGAAGGTTCCAGTTCCTCCACATCCTCCTTACCTTTTTTATTATAACCATTCTAGTGTGTGTGAAATGGTATCTCATTGTGGTTTTGATTTGCATTTTCCTGGTGATTAATGATGTTAACATCTTTTCAAGTGCTTTTTGGTCATTTGTATATCTTCTGTGAAGAACTATCTGTTCAAATCTTATACCTCTACTTGTTAAAAATATTTTTATTTTTTTGGAGACAGGGTCTCACTTTGTCATCTAGGCTCGACTGTAGTTACTTATCTCATTGTAGCCTTGAACTCCCGGGCTCAAGCAGTCCCCCCACCTCAGCGTCTCGAGTACCTGGGACCATAGGTGTACACCACTGTGTGCTCTGTTAATTTTTTTTTTTTTTTTGATAGAGATGGGGGTCTCCCTGTGTTGCTCAGGCTGTTCTCCAACTCCTGGTGCTTAAGCTATCCTCTTGCCTCAGCCTCCTAGTTTATAGGTGTGACCCACTGTCCTTGGCCCTGGCTGCCCATTCTTTTTTTTTTTTCTTTCCATTTTAATGTTTACAATTTAATAAATCTCTTGATGATTGCAAACATGTATGACTGGTAGTATTCAGAAATGTTACAGTAATGGCAGTTTTTTCAATTGGTGTGTAGTCCTCAATAATTATATATGAAATTGCTGTCAAACCAGTAAGACTGCATTTATGCATCCATCATTTTCAGCATTGTTGGTAACCGGAGCATATTTTCCCCAAATAACTTTGCCTCCTTGAGTTACAAGGCCCAGTTTGCTCACATTTACCTCAATTGTAGTACTTTTGGTAGTAACACCCAAAGTTGTATACAGCAGGATTGAGGGATTCTTCTTTACACCAAGTATTGGTATGCAAAAGGTGGCTTTCAGTTCAGGATGTGTTACATGGGCTTTCTTGAAATGCAAGCCCATTGGCATGATGAATCTTTCATATTTAGGTGGTTTTCTTGTAAAGCCATCTCCAACAAAGCAGACTTTAGTAACCATCCTCTTCCATGCCTTCTTCTTTCTCCTTTCGGCTGGAGTAACTTTTAATACTTCTGTTTCTCCCTGGGCATGTACTTTAGGCGGAGGGACTTCCCATTTTCCTGCCTTCTCTTTTTGTTTCTGTCTAATCATATTGGGAAGTACGTTAGCCTGAGATTGACCCTCTCTGTCCAGCAGATAGGCAGGTAGTGCTCCCTGTGGAGTCTTTTCATCATTCTTTTGTTTGGTGTTTCTCTTTTCATCCATCTTGATAGTTTTTTCCATTTGTGTTTCTCAGCATGGCCTGTTTATGAGAAAGCTTAGCCTTCAGACCAATCATTTTCTTTGCTTTCTTTGAACGTTCTTGAGCCTCTCGACTTTCCTTCTTTCTCTTTTTCTCATGGTAATCCAAACAGTAGCCATAGTGTTTACAGTGTTATTCAATATATTAGTTCTGTGGGTGGGGATGGCTGCAGAGCTGCAGGAGCAGCCCCTAGGGTGTGAAAACGCTCTCAATTTTTGGGTCTCAGAGACCCATGAGCCGTCACCGCACCCCATTCTTAAATTGAGTTTTCTTTGTTAAGTTGTGTTATTTGTATATTCTGGGTACTAGTTCCTTATCATATAGGTGATTTGCAGATTTTCCCCCCATTCTGTGAGTTTTCTTTTCACTTTCTTGATAGTGTCTTTTGAAGCTTAAAAAATTTTTAATTTTGATGTATGCTGTAGTCCCAGCTACCTAAGAGGCTGAGGTGGAAGGATTGCTTAAAGCCAGGATTTCAAGACCAGCCTGGGCAATAGAACAAAATATACTGAGACCCCGTCTCCAAAAATTAAAAATTAGCCCGTCACGATACTGCATGTCTGTCTTAACTACTCAGGAGACTGAGGTGGTAGGTTCACTTGAGCCCAGAAGTTGGAGGTCACAGTGATTTATTATGACACCACTGTTCTGTAGCCTAGTGACAGAACAAGACCCTGTCTCTTAAAAAATAAAAATAAAAAAAAGTTTATTATTTTGATGAAGTGCAATTTATTTTTTCTTTTTGTAGTTTATGCTTTTGGTGTCCTCAAAGAAATCATTGCCCAATCCAAGATCATAAAGATTTACATATTTATTTTCTTATAAGAATTTTATAGTTTCAGTTTTTATTTAGGTCTTTATCCATTTTGAGTTAATTTTTGCAACCATTCATTCTTGCCCACTTCAATTAATTTTTCATACAAAGCCAGAATGATCATACAACTCATCAGGTTGTGCCATTACTTTTTTAAAGCTTTTGTTGGCTTCCCATCACACCAAGAATAAAATCTAAACTCTGTGACCTATAAGGTGGGGCCCATGTGGTTTTTCTGCCCTCTCTCCATGTTTGGTCACTGCAGTCTCCATCCTGGAGGCCTAAGAGTGGCTCGAGCAGGTTGAGTCTTTTGCTGTCTTAGGACCTGTAGTCATGCTGTTCTCTCTGCTTGCTGTTCTGTTCCCTGCCTCCATACCCTTGGATCACTGTTGTAATTTATTTCCTCAGAGGGGCCTTCCTGACTACCCTTGCTCCACTTATTCATTGCCCAGTACCCTGTTCTTTAATTTCACTGCACTGCTTGATAAATAATTCTCTGTGTTTGTTGTTTACTAATCTGTTTTCTGCCTCTATTCCTAAAAGTAAACTCTGAGTAGGAATTGTCCCTGTGTGCTCACCATTATTTACACAGTACGTGGCCTGGCACAGTAGACACAGTAAATGTTTGAGTGGATGAATGAATGAGGTACCGTGTGTGTGTGTGTGTGTGTGTGTGTGTGTGTGTGTGTGTGTGTGTGTGTGTGTGTGTGTCTGTGTGTGTATGTCTGTGTGTGTGTGTGTCTGTATGTGTGTGTATTTTTTTCTTTTTGAGACAGTCTCATTGTCCTCAGACTGAAGTACAGTGGCGTGATCTCGGCTCAATCTCAATGCAACGTCCGCCTCCCTGGGTCAAGTGATTCTCCTGCCTCAGCCTCCCAAGTAGCTGAGATTACAGGCACCCGCCACCATGCCCAGCTAATTTTTGTATTTTCAGTAGAGACAGGGTTTCACAATGTTGTCCAGGCTGGTCTTGAACGCCCAACTTCAGGTGATCTGCCCACCTTGGCCTTACAGAGTGCTGGGATTACAGGCATGAGCCACTGCACCTGGCCTTTTCTTTTTTTGTCGTCTCAACTGAGCTTTTCCTGACAGGTGAAGAGAAGGCCTCTCAGTGTATTTAAGGGATATTTCAGTTGATCATAAAATGAAAGATTAATTGGTTTATTTGTGAATAAATTAATCTGATCTTCAAATTCTTCCCTGTATTTTTCTGTGTTTTATGTTCATCTGCGGTAGGAAGGAGAAGGGGGGAAAGTTATCTTGCTTGTGTGACTTACAGATAGGCATAAGAATTTCCAGGGAAAAGTGCACTTAGAAATGATTTGCCATCTCAGGAATAGGATTAAAAAAGGAATGCAGCTAGATCAGGCGTTCAGTGTGCATTATGGTCATATTTTACCCGGAAGTTAAATATTCTTAAAGTACCATTCCGAGTGGGAGAAGGGGTATGTATTCTTAAAGAGTTTTCATGGTTCTGGCCATTGTACTATGGGTAAGTCTTAACTCTTAAGCAGCTGAAATCTAGCCATGTTTACCTGGAGGTAAGTAAGCACTGTTAGGAATATTGATTTATCATGAGGGAGCACCATTTGTGAATAGTTTGGGAGGATAAGAGGAGGATTGTCCTTTTTGCATGTTTGTTTTTGAAGGCCTAGCTCCGTTTTGTTAATTCAGTTAATAATTGTTCCTTCTCTGAAGCTCTCTAAGCTTCCAAAACAGGCATCCACTGCATTTTACTAAAAGGTCTTAACTAAGTGGTAATGTGGTGGGAAAATGATGTATATGCTCTCAATTGTATATAAATGGCACACCTTAACTACCATGTTAGGAATATATTAAGGTTGCCATTAATGAAAATTTCTTACCTTTGAAGTAGAATTGAAATTTAATTTTATTTACTCCATATATACATTTACCTCAAGTTTAGTCATTTACTTAGATTCATTGAGGAGAAATGTATTTGATAATGTTCTCAAACATAAAAAAATCAGTAAATTTGAAATAAAGCTAGCTTATAAGTTTGAACTTGATCAACTCAGTCAAAACATAAAATGAATTGTTGGAATTCACATGGCAGGAAAAATATTTTAGAAATAAGGTAGGCATTCAGAGTGAAATAAAGAAATATTAAAGTTTTCATGTAGATTCGGCTCATATTGGCCTTTAATGATATTCTAATTTCCTTCTATTTTGAGTTAGCAAATTTTAGAACATTTATGAATATTAAAATTCTTCACATATCAGGCACTATAGGAACAAATAGGATAGTTAAAGTATGTGTCTGAGTTAATACAGAACTGTTTCTCCTGCTTTTCTTTTTTTTGAGACAGAGCCTTGCTTTGTTGCCCCGACTGTAGTGCAGTGGCACAATCTCAGCTCACTGCAACCTCCATCTCCCAGGTTCAAGCAGTTCTCCTGCCTCAGCCTCCCAAGTGACTAGGGTTACAGACACGCACCACCATGCCTGGCTAATTTTTTATATTTTTAGTAGAGACAGGATTTCACCATGTTGGCTAGGCTGATATCAAACTCCTGACCTCAGGTGATCCACCCACCTCGGCCTCCCAAAGTGCTGGGACTACAGGCGTGAGCCACCACACCCCGCCTCTCCTGCTTTTTCTAAGTTGACCAACTGAACCATTGATAGATCTGTTTGTCATACTTTCAGATGAATAGGTAATCTTATAGCTTGGCTTAAAAAATTATTCTTATGTGTTCTATTGTACCCTGATTAGACCTCACCCACACTTAAAGGGATTTTGGTTCTAGTTCTTTAGCAATGTGATAAATATTTTGGACCGCTAGATACTCTTTGACTTTTAAGGTGATGATATTTTCAGTTATCCTGGCTTCATGTTTCTGAAGTTTGAATGAATCGTTCCACCATTTGAAAGGAAATAAGTGATCAGAGAATTAGCCCCTTTCATTTTTAAGGATGTGAAGGTACTTGTAAATCACTTTATGTTCTTGGAATCTCACTAGTACTACCATATATCTACTTTTCTTTTCCAGTGATTTAATTTGCCAGAAAAGTGGAACCTCCAAGCTGTGTACCCATTCTTAAGCACTGTTGGCCTGATGACTGAGAGGATGAGTGACAGGGTTGTCCACAGTACCTCTTCTCTTGCTGCTTAGCTCTGCGTGGCATGGGTTCCTTACCATCTATCTTGCTTAGGCTGCGAAATTCAACATAAGAATAGCTCTGACCAAATGCGCAATCATGTTAGGGTGTCAGAAGTCCTCTCTGGAGCCCACATTTCCATAGTTTATTCTTTCTCTTAGTTGAACAAATTAAGTTGTGCTTGAAGTTCTCAGAAACATCTGTGATTTGAGAAATATATAGGGCCTGAAATTTGAGGACATGGTTTTGACATATGGTTATTTAGACACTAAAATGCTGGTTACATGAAATGATGAAATAATGCTTACCTCATAGTATTACTGGAAGATTTAAGTGAAGAAAGTCATATGAAAGTCTCCCACTCTGTGTCAGCTTATAATTAAAAAGCAGTAACTACCATTTTTTGAGCTCATTGTACTGTGCAATGTGCTAAATACATTATAATATTTGATTTAATTCTCTAAATAACCTGCAGAGCAGGTAATATGAATTCCATTCAACACATGAGGAATTTCAGAGTAGCCAAGTAATGTGCCTGAGGTCACACAGCTTCTAAGTGGTAGTGTTGGGATTTGAATCTGATCTGTGAAAAGTCTGTGCAAGCAAAACTACTCTTTACAGTGGGCTCTAGTCAGTAAATCAGTCATTTCATTTACATTTATTTGAAGACTGGTAAGACTGATTTTTCCATTTGTTTGTTAATGAGTAACATTTTCTATTTGGAATGGACCTGTGGAAGACTTTTGCCCCTTTATATGTTGGGATTGTTTCTGATTATCATATGCTTACACAAACGTCTCATGTATTAATCACGTATTTAACCTTTCTCTTCCTCATACCTACAAAATTTTGTACTTGGATATATTTTCATTTCTCATGTTCTGCATGGGTCCTTGACATTGTCATTTTTCTTCAGGTCTGTTCTGTAAAATGTATTGAGACTTTTATTCAGAGATATCTCCTTATTCTGGGGCTTTTTGCATTAAGAAACAGTATAATGTCATCTAACTATAAGAGAACTATGTTGTATTAATGTGCAGGATGAGTAATCATTAACTCTTAGGTTTCACATTGGGGTAGTAGATCAGAAGTCCTTAAGAAAGAATTGCTTCTATAAAAAAATAAAATAAAAACCCTCTATGCAGTTACTTTTTTTTTTCCTTGTGAGAGAAGGTCTTGCTCTGTCACCCAGGCTGGAGTGCAGTGATGTGATCTCAGCTCACTGCAATGTCCCTTTCCCAGGCTTGAGCAATCCTCCCAACCTCAGCCTCTTGAATAGCTGGAGATATAGGCATGTGCCACCACGCCTGGCTAATTTTGTATTTTTTGTAAAGACAGGGTTTCACCATGTTGCCCAGGCTAGTCTCAAACTCCTGGGCTCAAGCTATCCTCCTGCCTCAGCCTCTCAAAATGTTAGGATTACAGGCATAAGCCACATACCCAGCTAAATGTTCTTAATCATTTTTATTTAAAATGTAAAAGATTATGTATTCATTTCTACTGAATTACTTTGGGATTGAAATAAACTAGTTTATCAAACTTAGAACGTGGTCGCCTTTGATTGCTGTACTCTTTCAAGCAGTTTGATAGATACCAAGAAAGAATTGATGGTGCTGTTAAATATATCCAATATCTCTCTTCTCCCAGCAAAGTTCCTGCATTCGTGAGGATGATTGCTCCCGAGGGCTCCTTGGTATTTCATGAGAAAGCCTGGAATGCATACCCCTACTGTAGAACAAGTAAGCCTAGCCCCCAGCAGCCATTTCACCCCTTTACCCTGAGGATGAGGAGAGGGACTCTCAGTACCAGTGTCTTTGAGAAGGGTTACACTGAGCAAGGTCTTCCGTGGGTTTTTGGACAGTCACTGCCAAAATGATGGCAGATGAAGAACTGCATTGGGTTCCTCCCCGCAGAACTTTGTGCCAGGCATAAGTTCATTCCCACATGGCAGCCACATTGGGGTCCTTGCTGACTATGCTGGCTCCAGGGGTAAGCCAAAAGAAAGGTCATTCACACTCAGAAGTGTCTTTTTGTGCATTTCAACAGTATTTTTACTTACATTGCTACATAATAGAGGAGGAATAGGACAGACTTCTGAAACAGCATCCTATCATTTGCTAAATTGACCTTATAAATAATGTTTTGTCTGTGTGACATTATTCTTTTTAGCATTATTTTAAAAATTAGATTATTCATATTTTATTTGTACTCCATAATCTAAATTAATGTACCATATAGTGTCACTTGTGTAGAAACTATGTTTTACAAACATAGCTACTAAATAAATGTTGTGTTTTCAGACAGTTTAGTCTTTGTGACGTTAAGTATTGGAACAGATTGTTTTCACTCCAATTAATATTCTGAAAATTTTCTCCTTTTATTACCTGCCTCTCCATTGTGCCTCAGTTGTAACGGTGAGTAAAACTATTTTTGTGTCTCTTACTTTCGTCTTTAAACTTTGTTTTACACAGTAATTATTTTTAACCATTCTTTGCTAACTGCCCATCCCTGCATGGTTCCCTCCTGTGTCCCCTCCACTGGCCCCCACGCTCTAACACATGTTCCCAGTGTCCATGGGCTCTTTCTGCCCTTGTCTCAAAATCTCCCTGTTGATGTTACTTTGCTTTTCTTACTCCTTTCAAATGCCATGTTTGCTTACCAGACCTCACAGCTTCTTTATCATTAGCCCAGTATGCTGTGTGGCAAGTAGGACTGTTTGAATTATTTGAAAGCATGCAGCATTTGGTTTGCTTGACAAGTCTACAGAAATCGGTAGCTAATGATTCTTTGTCACTTGAGGATCAGTCTCCTTGTAGAGTCAAAGCCTGGATGCCCATACTGGTTGAAAAGCTCCCTCAGATGTGGCACCAAGGAACAGGTAGAAGATCGCTATCATTTTCCTGTTGTGTTTTTCTGCAGAATGAATATATGAAAGATGATTTCTTCATTAAAATCGAAACATGGCACAAACCAGACTTGGGAACATTAGAAAATGTAAGTTTCACCTCTGCACTTTGAGTACAGAAGTCCTTGGAAACGAGAATCCTATATGTTGTTCACTTTGTCATCACCAAAGTACTGTCACCTGTGTTAGATTAGTATCTGACCACACCAAGCTGTGTCAGATTGAGGTGAGGCAGGCAAGCAGCTTTCCAATGAGAAAGCAAACCAAATGAGCTTTCCCTATCAGTCCCCTTGCCTCAACACTTCGGTGAAGTTGCTGTTTTGATCAGCGGCTCTCTTTATCTGAGACAAAGAGAGCATGGGTAAGATTCACAGATAAACCCCAGCCCAGTTTTAGCCATTAGTTTTGCTAATTAGATTGCTTTCATCTCTGAGTGTTTGTCAGAGCTGCTCTGCATAGCAGGATTGATTGCTTTAATTTTTACCTCCTGTCTGCTTTGCTAGGGTATGGGCTAACGTTAGAGAAATGACCAAAAGGCAGGAAGGATAAAGTAGTGTGAATAATTACACAAATGTCGAAAAGCTCTTGACTTATGTAAGTTGGTGCACATTTATCTCTAAGATTCAAGAACATCTTTGAGTCAGGACTCAAAGAAATATAATCATTAACTTTTGGTAAGGTTTGCCATGGAACTTGGGAAGGCCTCTTGTATAGGTTGATGCCCTTGGTCCATCAGTTCTCAAAAGTGTGGTCTTTGGATGGGCCAGCAGCAGCACAGTATCTGGGGACTAGCTTGAAATGCAGATAATCTGACTCACCCACGAACTACCAGACCAGAATCTCTAGGGATGGGACTCAGTGGTTTCTGTTTTCTGGTGTGTATTCATTCCAGTAGAGATCTGTTGCAACCTGATGATACATTATTACAGGAGACTAAGTTAATGATTCCGGCAAATTCTGTTTTTACTGTTCTATTACTGTGCTCTTATGTTATTGATACCAATTAATAGAACTTTGAATTTTGATCTGTAGTATTTGACTGTTCTTTCAAGTGACCATTTGACATTTTATGTTGTTTTCCTTTTCTTCTTTTTTTTTTTTTCAGATAGAATCTCACTTTGTTGCCCAGGCTGGGGTGCAGTCATGTGCTCTCTGCTCACTGCAACCTCTGCCTCTTGAGTTTAAGCGATTCTCCTGCCTCAGCCTCCAAGTAGCTGGGACTGCAGGCGTGCACTACCATGCCTGGCTAACTTTTGTATTTTCATTAAAGACAGAGTTTCACCATGTCGGCCAGGCTGGTCTCGAACTCCTGACCTCAGGTGATCCGCCTGCCTCAACCTCCCAAAGTGCTGGGATTACAGGTGTGAGCCACTGCACCTGGCCTTTATGTTGTTTTTCATAGTAACCCTCTAAAATTTAGAATCTAGATGAGATTATTTGGTATACTTTAATATATATGACTTAATCTGGTATTTTCAGCTTTTAAATGGGCAGATCATTGGCAGTTTTCAAACAATTCCTAATTGGTTCATAGATGGCATTTCAGAAATAAATGATTGATCAATATGCCTTAGAGAGGAGTTGACATCATACTGAAACTGAATAGCTTTAGGATAATCAAATTTTGGAGAGATTTTAGACCGTATAGTACATCATTTGAATTTAATTTGTAATGTCACCTTATATTTGTATAGGACTTGGTTGGTTACAAGGACTTTGTTGTGTATCATTTGGGTTGATCATAGGGCTGGTATATTTTGTTTCATAAATCATTTGTGAGGACTCTCAGAAGATAATATTGACAGGTTTCTATTTATTTGCCAGCATCCTCATTCTCTTCTCCCTTATTATTGTTACAGTGAGAAAAGATTTCTAGATCCTGCAAAATATGAGACAGCTAATATAATGAAATAATAATTTGGATCTTTTAATTCCTTATAATGTACCCTGAGAGACTCAAGATAAAGACTATATATCTAAGCATAATGGAATAATCAACAGTTTGTTTTATTTCTTTTCTCTTTGTCATTGGTAGGTACATGGTTTAGATCCAAACACATGGAAAACTGTTGAAATTGTCCATATAGATATTGCAGATAGAAGTCAAGTTGAACCAGCAGTAAGTATTACTCATTGACATTTAACCTGTTTTCTTTTACAGTTAAAATTTATTTTCTACTATCACATTTGGGATTAAGTTAAAGAAATTATTTCCTTTCTTTATTGTATGGCCTACATTTCTATGCCAAAATGAGTCTGGAGTGTAGTCTAGTAGGTCTGTGCAGCAAAGAGACCAGAGTAAGAGAGAAGGCAGTTTGTTTTCTGTGTGGATTTTGCCTTTGTACCAGCAATCCCTTTAAGAAGTCGAAATACACCTGGGAAATGTAGGTTGTTTTCATTGAAAAGCAAAACAAAACACATGGTTTACAAAATAATTCTCCCTTGAGCTTCTTTAAATGATATAGATTCCTTTTACTTTTCAAGTGTGATGAAGAAAGCAAAAATTTAATTTGCATACACGTATTTAGTAACTCAGCTACAGTTGTTATTTGTGGAAAATAGTTGGTGTAGAGTATCTTTTTAAAAATTTTCTTTTAGATTCCAGAAGTAGGTGTAGAGTATTTTAATTTTATAGTTGTTTAGCTTTCTATTTTGAATGCTGTTAGATGTAAATATTTCTAATCCTGGCTTTTGACTTAATAAAAAAAATTTCTTTTCCATAAGTAAAGACACTTATTCCTCATGCCAAATTAATACTTTTTCTTAGGCTAGGTGCAGTGGCTTCCACTTGTAATCCCAACACTTAGGAAGGCCTAGGAGGAAGGATTGCTTGAGACCAACCTGGGCAACATAGTGAGACTTTGTCTCAAAAAAAAAAAAAATGAATTGGGTGTGGTGGCACATGCCTGTAATTCCAGCTACGTGGGGAGGCTGAGATGGGAGGATTGCTTGAGTCCAGAAGTTTGAAGCTGCAGTGAGCCACGATCACACCACTGCACACCATCCAGGGTGACAGAGGAAGACCCTATCTCAGAAAAACAAAAACAAGACCCCCATCTTATCTTGCCCAAATTTGTGAATATTAATGTGGTTCTTATTTTAAGTATGCTAAGTGCTGCTTTGGTTTTACAGGGCACATGGAAATACAGCCACTGGTCTTCTTCCTGTAATCTAGAGAGCTAAAGCTTTGGATTAAGAGTGGCGCCCTTTGTTTTGCCATAGTCAAGCACAGTGTGTTCAGTAGGCATCCCCTTCTCTTTCTATTTTTGATGCTTATTCCCTGAACTTGGGCCGTGTTGTAAGCTGAACAGAAATAAGTCAAACACAAAATGTCTGGTTTTGGTGTTGAAATTTAAAGGTAAACTTGCCTAAACAAAGGTCCCTGACCTTTTCTCAGAAGTTGCTGGGGTTGAAAGTGCCAGCAATGACCCTGTGCCAGGCTGGGCCAACTCTGCTAGGGCCCCCTTCCTGCTTATAGGTGTGAGCACTGATAAAGGACTTTTGTTCTAGGAGGTCTTAAATTTTAGTCTTGCCATGATTTGAAGTTGTTTCAATTTTAGGGATATTTCTACCTTTGACATTATATAGGGAGTTTTTTTTTAATCTATAGAAGTGAAATTATTTATCTGTTATGCTCTTTTATTTCTCTTGGTGTCGTTTACAGCTGAGATTTACTATATGGGAAAGAATGATGGGAAGAGAAGTAATTGGGAGTAATGGATGAGTCAGTTAATGGCTAGGTCAGGACAGCTTACAAACCTGGAGCTGCCCGTCACAAAAATACCAAGCAGCAGTATGCCACACCAGGACTGGGTGCCCTCGGGAAGGCGTTCCCATTATGTTGTTAGTGTTTGAAAATGCACTGATGACCAAACAAAATGGCTTGACTGACTCAGTTCATAGGTTTGCAGCCTACGTTGTTCACCAGCAGAGTACGAGACACCTTTGGTTTTGCTGGAGGCATAAAAATTCTTTGTTCCTGTCCTCAGGCGAAAATGGGCAGTGTTTACAGGCATGAATGCTGGTGGAAAGAACAGTGTAAGGGCAGATTGCACAAGAACCCTGGAGGCCCTGGTTCCCATCCCCTCCACCTCAGCACAGACTTCAGAGAGGAGAGGAGGCACTGGATGCATGGCAGCAGCACTTGAGATAGGTGCTCCAGGTAGAAGGCACCACACATGCAAAGGCTGAGGAGGTAGTTCTCTGTGCGGAGTGGTGATGTGTGGGGTGGATAGCTAGCGAAAGACTGGATTGGGCCCAGGTCAGGAGGGTCTGTGATGTGAGGCATGGATCTGTGACTAAGAACATAATTCTGAAACTAGGTGGGCTTCAGATTTCCATGCTGAGGCTGTGCCACCTGCTGGCTGTTTAATCTCGGACAGGTTGGCTAGCTTCTCTTTGCCTGTACTATCTTGTGTAAAATGAGAGTAATTATCTTACAGGATTAAATGTGAGCACTTAGAGTGTATTTGTCTGTTTTCACACTGCTGTAAAGATACTACCCAAGACTGGGTAATTTATGATGGAATGAGTTTTAATTCACTCACAGTTCTGCATGGCTGGGGAGGCCTGGGGACACTTAACAATCATGGTGGAAGGGGAAAGCAGGCACGTCTACATGGCGGCAGGAGAGAGAGGAGGATGGAGGAGGAACTTTTAAACAGATGTTGTGAGAACTCACTCACTGTCACCAGGACAGCATGGGGGAGACTGCCCCCGTGAGCCAATCACCTCCCTCCCTCAACATGTGGGCATTACAGGTCACTCCCTTGACATGCGGTAATTACAGTTTGAGACGCGATTTGGGTAGTAAGACAGAGCCAAGTCATATCATAGAGCCAGTGCGTAGCTCAGTAAATGCTGGCAGTAATTGTCATTATGATCAGCTCCAGTTTTACAAGAGTCCCGAGAGTCTATGTTTACACCACACATTGTTTGGGAACTAACCACAACCTGTGTACCTGTGGTTTTTTGATGTTCTCAGCTCCCATTTCCCAAGTTACATTTTAGAGATTGGTAAGATATAAATTTATTTTAAAGTTTATTGGATTTGCAGGAACTATTTTTTACTGGGATAAAATACATACAACCTAAAGTGTACTCTTTTAGCCATTTTAAAATGTACAATTCAGTGGCATTTAGTATATTAACAGTGTCCCGCAACCATCACCACTGTCTAACTACAAAACATTTTCATCACCCCAAAAGGACACCCTTTGCTCACGAATAGTCACTCCCTGCTTCTCCTTCCCCCTAACCTTTGGCAGCTGCTAACCTGTTTTCTCTCTCTTGAGATTTGCCTGTTCTGCAT
>PVKP010044469.1:0-16610 GCA_004027715.1 Plecturocebus donacophilus | reverse complement strand
AGCCAGGGCCCGTGTCCAGTCTCCTTACAGCGGGGTGGGCAGTGCTGCCGGGCACCGGGGCTGGGCCCTGCCAGGTCTCATTGTGTGGCTGACACACTCAGAGGGCGCAGACGGAGGTGCCTGGGAGGGCACAGTCAATGGCCTTTTCATTTCGTTCTATTTCACCTCCATCGAGTGCTCACTCCCCGCTCTCCCTAATAGAATTACTCTTATCTGCAAGTGATTGAAAGTGGAAGGTTTACTGAAGATTTAAAGAGTGTGAACACAGTTGGAATGTTTTAAACTAACAGTACAAGCTGCATTTTAAGAAAATAATTAACTCCCAGGGGAGGTGCGGGTTTTGGAGCAATGGCAGATTTTCAAGGTTGCTTTCCCTATATGGAGTTTCCAAATAATAAAATATCTTTGATTCCCTGCTGATGTCAGACGAGAACCTGTGAGTGTGCAAGCAGACTGTCATTTTTTTAAGAGGGCCCGTTAGTGTCTTAAAGACGCAGACCCGAGTCCACAGGCGGAGGGTGAGGGGTGGAGAGTGGCCTTGGGTCTCACCAGCCGGCCTGTCCATCCTGCACCCTCCCCGCTGGGTGCCCAGGCCCCTCCTAAAGGTGCACCCCCCGCAGGACCACACAGGCCCGGGTGTTCCCCCGTGAGGTCATCTCCAGGCACAGCAGCAAAATGCTCACTGTCCAGGCCCAGGCCAGGATGTGGGGGTCTCCAGGAGGGGCCTGGCCCAGTTTCGGGGGTGGGGGTGGCCTCTGGGACCTGGACATGGGGGCAGCCCCAGGGGGACTCACGCCTGGCTTTACGGGTAGTGCCGGGCAAGGCATTTGAACTGTATTTCATTTGCTGTTGTAACCTCCAAGGGGGCATCTTCCCCATTTCACAGATGGGAACGACAAGGTTTAATGAGGTTGAAGAACTTGCTGAGGGCCCAGCGCTGGCCAGGAGCTCGGCCCCCGAATCTACAGACCCCAGCCTGTGCCCCCTCTGTGGTCCCAGGGCCATCTCTCCGGATTTGGGTTCCCAGCACGTCCTGGCCTTTCTGCCGGGTCTGCAACTCCGAGGAGCAGTGCGAGGGCTGCCGCTCAGTGGCTGCGTGGAGACTCAGAGCGTGGAGCTGCTGGAGCCCAGTGCTCAGCCACGGCAGGAAGCTCCAATGCTGGCCATGCCACTCTCTGGGCAGCCGAGGCCGGGGTGGAAATGGAGGAGGGCTGGGGCTGCCAGGATCGGAGGAGGCAGGTGAGAAAGGGAGGGCGTGAGGGGCAGAGTTCCCCATGCAGCTTTGTCAGGGCTATTTCCACTTTCTAGGTGGCATTTCAGGGTGGCTCGCACAGTCCACCCACCAGCCAGTTACCAGGGTCACGGTCCCCAGAGTCTGTCCAGCTTGGCGCTGGGCCCATGCAGACCCCTGTGTGCAAGCCCCACAGGTAAACGTGGTGCATCCTAGCCTTCCTCAGCCCAGGGCACTGTCATTGTCCTTTCTGGCCAGGGTCAAAGCTTTGGGGAGCACCTTCAAGGACAGAGTGGCCAGCTAGCCCTTGGAGAGCCAGTCATTCCAGGTGACATCCCTTGGTTCTCCTGGCCAGGCGAGGGAAGGCCAGCTCTCCTCTCCCCGCTCGGGGACGCGTCCTGTGCCCTGGGTAAAGGGAAGAACCCCCCCATGCCAAACTGCCACCCTCATCCTCCAGGCAGCGCATGCCCAGGGCTGGCTGGAACCCAGATCAGCCTGGACCATCCACCTGGAGGAGGCACAGGCCCAGGGCACCCCCTCATCCTGCTGGCTCCTGCCTCCGAGATTCTGGGGACCCCATCTGTGCAGCGTCCGCAGCTCCAGCCCTTCTCCAGAGGAGAGAGGACAGCTCTCCTCTAGCCAATTCCCAAGTGGGGGTTCCAGCTCACTCTTGGGGAGAGGGCTGCCTCTATAGGGCAAGACAGGCAGTTCAGAGCCCATGCCCCCCCGGCCATGACCAGACCACCCTCCGAGGGGGACGGAGAGGGTCCTTTCTGTCTAGCACCAGCTGTGGGAGGCATTCTAGGAGCTCTGGCGTCCATGCTGCTCTGGGCCCTCTCTCCAAGGAAGCTGCTCCCACAGCCGGGAGGTTTGGGGGCCACCACCCTATCTGTCTGGCTTCATCCTGCTGTCAGAAGCCAGTCTGCCTGGCCCCGGCCCGCCCGGCCTCTGCCTGGGAAACTCGGAGGATGGAAAGCAGCGTTCGCCTGTTGTCCATTTTTCTAACACCTTCCCCAAATGTCTGCCTCTCAGGAATAATTCTTTCTGGTAATTTACTTGCAAAACATTTGGCCATTAACACCCAGCCAAGAGTGGATGGCAGGTCACAGACTATTAAAACTATCCACACCTGGGCCCTCCATCGCCTGCTGAACCGCTGCCCTGGGCCGGGGCGTCCCGCCAAGAGCTGTGCTTGTGGCCAGGCTGGGGCGCCCCTTTCTCCCTCCTCCCTCTGCCTCCACGCAGCCTCATCCTCTGGCAGGGGCTGCGGACTCATGCAGGAGGGAGTCCTGCAGGGTGAGTGCTTACAGCAGGCTGGCCAGCAAGGGCAGCTCCCACGAGGGCTGGGCATCCCAGCTCCACCCAGGGACCTCTCACGCTGTGGATACGAGCACACTGCAGATGGACAGAGGATGCCTCCAACAGAGGCTCCCCGGCTGCGTCTGTCCCTCAGGACACTGTGTCCTGAGCCCTCCGCTGTGCTGACCGGGGTCCTCCCAGAGGGTCCCTTCTCCTGCGGGGTAGGGGAGGACCCCAGGGCCTACTGAGGGTCCCTTTGAGTGTCAGGTGCTGAGACACAGCCTGAGTTGATCTTTCTGGAAGGACAGTGGATGGGGATGCCGTAAAACCCTCTCCTCAACAAGGTCTGCATAGCAGGAGCTCAGCGAATCCAGCCTACTCCGCCCACGAGGATGAAGCCGCTTACTCCTCCACGTCACTCTACAGGCCGGGAAACAGGGGCACAGAAAGGCAGAGCTCTAGGGGCGAGGGGATGGGTGCTAAGCCCAGCCCGGACTTTGCTTTCACTGTGCCAGTAGGGCTGGGGGCCCTGGACCTCGATCCTCAGCAGTTTCTGGAAGGCAGCCTCCTTGGGGGTCCTGCCTTGGCCCCTGTCGAGGGAGGCTTTCCCGCGGCTCCGCTGATCCGAGCCCGGAGCCCCTGTGTGGGCAGCAGCAGTGAAGTGTGTGCTGAGCCCGCAGCGTGGACGGGACCCCAGCAGCCCAGGAGCCCAGCCCCCACCCAGCCGGGCAGGCATCGGACACGTCTCAGTCCTGGGGAAGTCTGCAGCCTGGTTAAGCCCCCTCCCAGCTGGCTGCCTGTGAATGTGGGTCCCAGAGCCCGAGTCTCTTGGGGCCCGGTGAGCCTGGGCCCTGGGGCTTGGTGGGCAGCCTTAATTCCAGGTGTCCAAAGGAGAAGACGCTGACGGGGACTTCTGAGGGGGACCCGCGTGGGCAGGAGCCTGGGCAGTGCCGCAGGGCCGAGGGGAGGAGGAAGGACTGCAGCATCGCCAGGCGCATCCTCTCCATCCCAAAGCCCCAGCGTGGAGTCTTACCATCCGCGCACCCCGTGTGGCTGGCCCGCCCGGGGCCTGGGGTGTGAATCATTCTTCTCTCCCAGCCCCCAGAGCCCTCAGCTCCAGGCCCACCCAGGAGGATGGGAGCAAGACCTGGGCACCACCCGGACCCCGGAGGGGCCCTGTCCCCTGTGGTGGGGGATCCACCTCACTGGTGTGAAAACCAAGGACTTCAGTGGCCAGAGACCCCCAACACGCCCTCCCCAGAGGAGGAGGAGGGCTCCTCTCGGGTCAGCACCTTCCCGGGCCTGGCAGGTGGCTGCCACCCTCCAAGGTCAAGTCAGCCACCACTGTGTGGTGGGAGGGCCGGGTGCCGGTGTCCAGGATTTAGCCCTGGCCGCCTTGCTCAGCCCCTGACCTGTGGCCACTCTGCCACCCGGCAAGGCTGGGGCTATCCCCGGATGGACCCAGTCAACACCTGAACCATCAGGGCCCAGGCATGGCCCAGGGCTCCAGTGCTCTGGGAGGCTCGTTCTTGGGGGCAGCGTCAACCCAGCCCCCGGGGAGCCGAAGTCAGCTTGCCCATCCCAGGGACAGTGCCAGACCTGTGCTCTGCCAGCCTGTCCCTGATGCTGCCCGTCCAGGAGAGGCCTCTTCCCCAGGTGTGAAGGGCGGAAGCTGAGGCTCAGGCAGTGCGTCTGCTAGAACTGTGGGGATCGAAAGTGATGGAAACTCCAACCCAAACCTGTGTAAGCCAGTCTGTGCCAGTGTGCCCAGGCGGGGAGGGAGCAGGGCAGGGGTGGATGCCCCAGGGCTCCAAGAAGCCACGGGCGACCACTGCTCCCCCCCCTCCTTCTCTGTCTTGGCTTCCATCTCAGCTCCACTGGCAGCAAGAAGGTGGCCAGCCTCAGCCTCCCACTCCTCTCCCAGGCTTCAGGCCTCAAAGGGCATCAAAAGGCCTGGCGGGTCTGGTGGACCAGCCGGGGAATCACAGGGCCTATGGCTTCTGCCTGTCCAGATCTGTGCCTTGGAGGTGGGGGTGGGGCCAGCTACCTCAACAAGAGGGGCCAGGGACAGAGAGGGGCTCCTGCTGAGAGGGCCGCTGGGCCTGTCTCAGGACGGGGAAGGAGGCTGGGAGGCAGGGAGGTTGTGTCCACCTGAAGTCACCATCCGGGTGGCCCAGCCCTTCTGCCTCCCAAGCCAAAAGTCTGGCCACGGACCCTCCTCCTCTCACTCTCCAAAACCCCTAAAACACAAACGCCACTGAGACCAGGCCCACATGAGGTGCTGGGCACAGGCCTCCGGGACCCAGTGCCCCTGCCCAGCAAGGCTTGGGTCCTCAGATGGGAAGGACCAGAGCCCTGGAAGGAGGGCTGGAAATCACCGCCCAGATGCGCGGCCACAGCACGGTACGGCTGCTGCCCCTGAGACTGGATCTCCACGCTCCAGGAGAAGAGACTGGATCTCTACACTCCAGGAGAAGAGACTGGATCTCCACGCTCCAGGAGAAGCGACTGGATCTCCATGCTCCAGAAAAGGAGACTGGATCTCCATGCTCCAGGAGAAGAGACTGGATCTCCATGCTCCAGAAAAGGAGACTGGATCTCCATGTTCCAGAAGAGACTGGATCTCAATGCTCCAGAAAAGGAGACTGGATCTCCATGCTCCAGGAGAAGAGTCTGGATCTCCACGCTCCAGGAGAAGAGACTGGATCTCAATGCTCCAGAAAAGGAGACTGGATCTCCATGCTCCAGGAGAAGAGTCTGGATCTCCACGCTCCAGTAGAAGAGTCTGGATCTCCACGCTCCAGGAGAAGAGACTGGATCTCTACACTCCAGGAGAAGAGACTGGATCTCTACACTCCAGGCGAGCCCTTCCCAAGTGAGGCACTGGGGCCGTGTCCACCCTGGGCCGGCTGCAATCAGCCCTGAGGATTTTCTGAGCCCTCCTTACACCAAGCCCCATGGACATGTGCTGAGGGCCAAGAGGAGGCTCTGGACGGTCCCCGGGCCCCCATCCCACACCCAGCACAGGGCGAGTGCTCCACATGCCTTGGCCAGCTCACCCAGTGGCCAGCCAGAGGGTCACTCTGAAGATGCTTCTGCCCAGACTTCAGGTGGGAAGGTGCAAGGTGACTGCCTGGCCACTGTGGAGAAGGGGCCAATGACGGGGAGGGGTGAAGTGGGCACTCAGCTCTTGGCCCCCAGAAAGGCCACTTGCAGACGCCCCACCCTGCCCTGCCCTCATCCCCATCATACCCCCCCAACACCAAAGGGGTTTATAAAGAACTGTTCAGCGCACCAGAGAGAATGCCGCCGTCATTAAGGGATTTAACGACAGCTCTGCCCGATTCTGGGATTTGCTCTGCCCTCATTACACACAGTAACAAGCGTTTCTCTGAGACGCAGCCCTGCGCCCAGGGCCACCCTCCTGTGTTGTGTGTGACTTTCATTAGAAGGCATTTTATGAAGCCACCGATCACAGATGCGCGTCTAACCTGAGGCTGCGGCAGCTGCTGCTCACAGGCCTGGCATCCTGCACTGGGTGGCCAGTGCCCTGCCCGAAGGCCTTTCCTGTGCTGGGTGGGGCCTGTGTGTGCCCTCGGGTTTGTCCCGTGCTGGGTGGCCTGTGTGCACCCGCAGGCTGTCCTGCACTAGGTGGGGGCTGTGTGTGCCCTCGGGCCCGTCCTGCACTAGGTGGGGCCTGTGTGTGCCCGTGGGCCTGTTCTGTGCTGGGTGGGGCCTGTGTGTGCCCTCGGGCCTGTCCTGCACTAGGTAGGGCCTGCGTGTGCCCGTGGGCCTGTCCTGTGCTGGGTGGGGCCTGTGTGTGCCCGGGGTCCTGTCCGTCACCCTAAGTGTGCAGAGAGGCATCTGTTACAGTGGTTGTCTCTGCAGCCAGAGCCTGCCCCTCCCTGACACCCTCAGCCAGGGCTGGCGTCGGGGACTGAAGGTTGACATCTGTCCACGCTGCTGTGGGCCGAGCTCACCGGGGCCTCTCTCTGGCCTCGGAGTCCCTGTGTTGGCAGACACCTGCCCTTCACCTTATTTTAGCCGCAGGACTATTTTCCCACAAACTATTAAATGGTGTAATACCCAAGCCAAAAAGGCAGAGGTGAAGCTGATTCTGTCAGCTCACAATGGCCACCCCGTGCCTCACTCCACTCCCACCCAAGGAGGCTCCTGGGCCACCCCAAATTCCTGGGAGTCTTTGGAACCATGCACTGACTGTGGCCTGGGAGTCCCCCCAGCTTGGCACCCTAAGCCCCTATCGGTGAGCGAGGCTGAGGGGGCAGCAGCCCTGCCCCGAGAGGCAGCCTGGGGTCAAGGGGCCTGGTAGACCAGGGCCCAGGCCCCAGTGCCCAGCAAGAGTGGCTCGCTCCAAAACTGAAACCCAGGACTTTGGAGAGGCACGCTCCCCTACCCAAGGTGTCTGCTCAGTCCCCAGCCCCAAGCAGCCTTCCCCGCCATCCAAGTGCCTGCTTAGCCAGGGACACTCTCAGCAGACCCGTGTTCATAAGAGGAAGGCAGGAATGCATCTCCCCAGAGGACGAGGCCCTGCCAAGAAAGTTCCCAACAAGCAGATTTTGCAGCTGGAAGGCCCCAGGTGAAGCAGGCACTGGTGGCCGCGGAAGCTCTGTCCCTCTGGTGCTCAGGCCCTGGCCACGGGCCTTCTGCCCTCCACCCAGACCAGCCACCCTAGGCCAGGATGGGAGCAGTCCCCCTAAGTGCCACCCAGACCAGCCCCCTAGGCCAGGATGGGAGCAGCGCCCCCAGGTGCCATCCAGACCAGCCACCCTAGGCCAGGATGGGAGCAGCTCCCCCAAGTGCCACCCAGACCAGCCACCCTAGGCCAGGATGGGAGCAGCCCCCCCAGGTGCCACCCAGACTGCAGGGTCCCTCTCTGGGGTCCGTGAGCCCCTTCTTCACCATGCCTGGGAGGGGCAGACACGGGGGGTCTCAGGCTCCCCACGCCCAGCCCCGTGCAGGCTCTGAAGCTCTGTCTGCAAACAGTTTCGGCTCTGCCTCCTGAGCAGCAAAGAAGCTCAAAGGCATGAGAGCCACGGCCCAGGTGAGGGAAGCGGAGTGGAGGGCAGGTGGGACGTGCAGGCGGAAGGAGCACCCACAGCTTCTCCAAGGCCACCTCGGTCCTGTCCCGCTTTCCCAGACAGACGCTCGCAAGACGCGTGCCTGGCGAGGCCTGGGACAGAGCGTGCAGCAGAGAGGAGTCAGCAGCTCGCTCCGCAGCTGGCCGAGCGCACCCCGCCCCCCAGAAGCAGCCCATGAATAAGTCAATAACAAGCCCTGCGATCTGGCTCTCCCCTCGCGCGGGCTGGGCCAGGGCGGCGATTGCGTCCACAATACCGTGCATTCATTACGCTCCTTAAAAACAGTGTTGTGTGTCTGGAGAACAGGAAGTGGCCGTAAGTCCCCCGTGTAAAAGCCATCTGAAGCCACGGACCAGGTATGTTCCCAATCAGGAAGCAGGCAGTAAATAAACATTTACGTCCCGCGGCCGCGCCCCCGCCAGCCCCCAGGCTGCAGGGGGCACAGAGAGCGGAAATTTGTTTAGTCCTATAAAGCGCAGGCCGTACATCAATAGATGATTAAAAATGGAAACGCTGCTGGCTAATGGATGGTATTGATTTTAATAAGCGTTAAGTACATGGGTTCAAAGATAAGAACCGCACGGCCATCTCTTCGAGCTCGGAGAAAGTGGCTCCTGCCAAGAAGAAAAAAAAACAAAACCTCTTTTCCAAATGGAAACTTTCACCCGCCTTACTGGGGGAGTGGTTTCCAAATCAGCATTCATTTCAGAGGACAGAGTGTGGCCCGAGTGATATATTCAACCCCTCCTGGGATGAGGTGGGCACGCTGCCCCTGCAGCAGTAGCAGCACGGGCACAGGAGCCTCCGGTGTCCACGAGCCTGCCTGGGTGCCACAGGTGTGGCCACGAGCCCTGCGTGGCTGTCACAGGCGTGGCCAGTGTCCACTCGCCCCGGGCAGTGCTGATGTGTCCAGGATCGGGACTCACCCTGTCTGCTCCCTGGTCAGGGAGTCACCGATTCTGGATTTCGGGCCTCCCAAACACAACCGCACTCAACCAAACTGAGACTTTTAAATATTTTTCTGAGACAAGATCTCACTTTATGATCTAGGCTGGAGTGCACTGACAGACTCACAGCTCACAGCAGCCACCACCTCCCCAGGCTCAGGTGATCCTCCCGCCTCAGCCTCCTGAGTCGCTGGGATGCCTTCACCCGAAATGGGAGAGCAGTCTGACCCTCGGGAGGTTCTAGGAGTTGACCTTGAACTTCGGCTGACTTCAGTGGATGTCTGGACTCCTTTTAGCCAGGAGGGGCAGAAGACTGAGCTGACCATGCCCTGGGTCAGTGCACAGGGCCCCAGAACAAGGCTGCAGCTCCCAGACCCAGAGACAGTCACCCTGAGCGGCCGCTGGCCGATGCCGGTGCCTTGCTGCAGACTCAGTCACTTAGCTGGTGGGGGGTGCGACTGCTTGGGGAGCCCCCGTGACACATGTCTGTTATGGCCTGGGTGGGACAGGCTGGGTACCCCTGGGTATCCATCACCTGAGGGCCCAGCTGCCCCATGGATACAGCCGGACTCA
Organism: Plecturocebus donacophilus; assembly: GCA_004027715.1. NCBI lineage: Eukaryota > Metazoa > Chordata > Mammalia > Primates > Pitheciidae > Plecturocebus > Plecturocebus donacophilus. Next base: position 7,461 of record PVKP010044469.1, on the reverse strand, counting down.
CTGCTACACGGATACAGCGTTCTCACTGTCCTCGGGGCTCCCTGCCTGCCGGATTCCTCGGGACCTGGGCCCTGAGAAGCAGGAGCAGTGAACCCAAAATCCACCCGGCGTGTCAGGTGTGTGGTTGGAAGCGCCTGGTCCTCCCAGGGAAGATGCTCCGGGGCGGCAGAGGCGGCCCCAGCTCTGAGACAATGACAACGTGCTGGCTCCCCATCCGCCCGGCTCCAAGCCCAGCCACCGCCAGGCACCGGCTGCCAAGGCAGCGCCCCCACCGCTCCCCAGCGCCTGCCCCGGCTGGGAAAGGCCCGCACCACGCCGCCGTCTAACCACTGCAGACGGTCACTGGGAATTTTCTGATAAATTATTTTGTCTAGCCTGCTTTCCAGGCCAACCTCTTTGGCCTCCACAGCTCTTATAAATCATTTCCCATTGAGTGGGAAACTGAATTCTGCCCAAGTCTCAGCTTCAGAGTGGGTGGGGTTTCTTTGTTTAGACATTTCCTATTTTTATAGGCGATAAAGAGACCCCACCCTCATCAGGCCGCACCAGCTGGTCAGGGCGCGAGGCGGCCGGCTTGGAGGCCTCCCTGGCTGTGAGCTGTGAGAGGGGAAGCCACGGGTTCAAGATGGAGAGTGGGCTGCGGGGAGAGCCTTACTTGTTTTGGAATAAACAAAGTATCCAGCTGTACATCCTACAGCACCTACTGTGCGCGCCAAGTCGGTTGCTGGGCTCCCCACAGAGCTGTGGTTCAGGCCTAAGACAGGATAGGGAGTGGACGAAAATGCCAGCCTTGCTCCGGGGTTACTGTATCCTGGGCACATGGCAAGGAACGCGCCAGCCAGCGCCCTGGGCTGTGAGGTGGGAGGCCGGCCGGCTAGGCGACGTGCCGGCCTCCTGGCTGCTCTAGCAGTTGGCATCAGTGGAGCGCTAAAGTTCTCCACGCAATACAAGTTTATTCTTTCACAGTTCTGCAGGCCAGGAGCACACGGCCAAGGTGTGAGTGGGGCTGCGGTTCCTCCGGAGGCCTTAGGGGGGTACCTTCCTCCCCTTCCAGCTTCTGTGGCCCCGGAAATGCTTGGCTTATAGAGGCATGACTCTGACTTCTGCCTCCTCTTCACAGAGCCTCTCCTCTGTGTCTCCTCTGTGTCTCCTCTGAGGCTCCTCTGTGGCTCCTCTGAGGCTCCTCTGTGGTTCCTCTGTGGTTCCTCTGTATCTCCTCTGTGTCTCCTCTGTGGTTCCTCTGTGTCTCCTCTGTGTCTCCTCTGTGGTTCCTCTGTGTCTCCTCTGTGTCTCCTCTGTGTCTCCTCTGTGTCTCCTCTGTGGTTCCTCTGTGGTTCCTCTGTGTTTCCTCTGTGGTTCCTCTGTGGTTCCTCTGTGTCTCCTCTGTGTCTCCTCTGTGGTTCCTCTGTGGTTCCTCTGTGTCTCCTCTGTGTCTCCTCTGTGTCTCCTCTGTGATTTCTCTGTGGCTCCTCCGTGGCTCCTCCGTGGTTCCTCTGTGGCTCCTCCATGTCTCCTCTGAGGCTCCTTTTTGGCTCCTCTGTGTGTCTGAATTTTCCTCGTCTTATAAGGACACCAGTCATTAGGTTTGGTATCCACCTTCATCCGGTATGATCTCATCTTGACTTGCTCACATCAGTGAAGACCATATTTCCAAGTAAGGTCACATTCACAGGCTCCAGTGGACGTGGCTCTTGAGGTTCCCTGTCCCACCCAGCACAGATGATCCATACAGTCTCCCAAGGAGCCATGCCCGACACCCTCCACTCCCCGGAAGTGCTGGGTCTGTCCTTCTGTGGGGACTTTGAGCACAAGGCACTGCCATGATGCCCTCTCCAAGCCCCCAGCCCTAGGGGCAAGCTCACTCCAGCCTTGGGAGTCTCACTCTTAAATGTCATTTTACTTGCCAACTGCAGGTTTTGGCTTAACTTCCCCTTCTCGGAAAGTCATCTTACCATTTAACCTCCTGGACAACTTATTTTTCTCTACTTTTTCCATCAAGATCTGTAATGATAAATTAAGCTGTTCCTGTTCCCACAAGACTGTGGACTCAAGAAAGGCACAGACTTATCTGTTCACCATCATCTCTCTGAACTGAAACAGCACTTAGCAAATGGCCACCTGGGAAATAGTCATTGAATGAATGGGTGGAAGGATGGGTGGCTGGATGGAGGGATGAGTGGATGAATGGATGGACAGAGGAATAGTAGAGGGTGAGATGGATGGATGGTGGGCAGATGGATGGATGGATGAGTGGGTAAATGGACGCATGGATGAATAGTAGTTGGTAAGATGGATGGTGGTGAGATAGGGGCTCAAACAGAAGCGTAAGCACTGCCATCTTATAGAGAAGCCACCTGGGCCCTGGGCAGAGGTGTAGTTTTCAGAACTGTTATTGTACTGAAATTCTCAGAAGTGTTAAGGGTAAAATTTTCCACTGCTACCCCCCTCCCCTTGCAACAAACCACTGACTTAACTTCTGTACAGACAGCTTGCCTTGCACACCCCTGTGCCCCCCTAACAAGGATGTGGTTTTGCAGCTTAAATGCCTTGCTCCCCCTGAGCTCAGGGCCACAGGTTGGAGAGACATGAGTCCTCTGTGGCCGCCGGCAATAAAGACCCTGCAATTTGGCATACTTTCTTTTGTCTTGGTGTTGATTTTCTTTGCTCGCTCCGGTACAACAGTGGTGGTTGGATGGATGGATGGATAGGTGGGTGGATGAGTGGATGAATGGATGGATAGATGAGTGGTAGATGATAAGACAGACAGATGGTGGGTGGATGAATGGATTGATGGATAGACAGATGGATAGATGGGTAGTAGTTGGTAAGATGGATGGTGGTGGATGGATGGATGGATGGATGGATGGATAGATGGATGGTGATCGTGGATGGATGAATGGATAGATAGATGAGTAGTAGATGGTAAGATGGATGGTGGATGGATGGATGGATGGATGGTGATGGTGGATGGATGAATGGATGGATAGATGAGTAGTAGATGGTAAGACGGATGGTGGGTGGATGGATGGATGGACGAGTGGATGAATGAATGGATAGATGGGTAGTAGATGGTAGTATGGATGGATTACGGATGGATGAATAAGATGAGTAGAGGGATTGTGGGATGGATGGATGAATTGTGATGAATGCATACGTGGATAGATAAATGGATAGATGGAAAGATGAGTGTGTGGGTGAGTGAATAGATGGATTGGGTAATAGAAAGATTGATGAGTGGATGGAAAGACTGATGAATAGGTGGATGGATGGATGGGTAGATGGTGGGATAGATGTAGATGTATAGTGGATAGATGGATGAATGGATGGATGGATGGATGCACAGATGAATGGTAGGATGAATGGATAGATGAGTGCATGGGTGGGTGAATGGGTAAATGAATTGTGAGTATATATAAAAGTCGATGGGTAGGTAGAGAGATGGATGACTGAAAAGATGAGTGTGTGGATGGATGGATGGGAAGATGGATGGATGGATGGATGGATGGATGGATGGATGGATGGATGGATGGGAAGATGGATGGATGGATGGATGGATGGATGGATGGATGGATGGATGGATGGGAAGATGGATGGATGGATAAATGGATAGATGGGAAGACGGGTGGATGGGTGAATGGCTGGATGAATGGGAAGATTGATGGATGGGTGGGTAGATGGATGACCATTTCACTCAATGTTGTATCTTTATGTTCAACATAAGACACCGTGCATGGAAGGTATTCAGGGAATGCGAGTCTTGAGGACACGAAGGAAGGAAAAAACAGAGTGGGGAAGCAGGGAGGACTTGGATCCTGAAGTCAAGGTTATGGAAAGGGATCCTTCCCTGCAAATAAGCACAGGGTAGGATCTTTTACTTCCCTGTGCTGGGGCAGGCGGGCTCTCACAGACCTGGGCATGTAGGAGGCGTCAAACCAAACGCTGGCTGCCTGAGCAGGTGTGTGAACTACACCTGTAAGCCTGTTTCACTTTGCCCCAGGGTCGCAGTGCAGCTGCACCCCACACTGTGAGAGGGGACCCCTTTTGTTTTTTGCCCTAAGACTGTCTCTTCTTGAGGGCTCAGTGGGCGTCTGCTAGGCAGGTCCAGAAGGTAAACAGTTGGCGCTGCGTGGGCCTGAACCACTCAGTTCTGCTGCTGGAACCTGAAAGCAGGCATGGATAACGCAGAGCAAATGGGTGCGTGGCTGCCTTCCAGGGCAGCTTCACTCACAGACACTGACATTTGAATTTCATCTGAAGTTCACGTGTCACAAGATTCTATTCTTCCTTTGATTTTCTTTTTCAACCACTGAAAAAATGTAAAAACCATTTTTAGCTCATGGGCCATTCAGAAACAGGGGGTAGCTTGCTGAGGCCACGGGCGCTCGTCTGCTGACTGGAGAAAGATCGCTCCCCTCTTCCCCCAGCGTGTCACCATCTGATGAATGAATGTGCCCTCATGCTTTCTCTTTCGTTCTAGAGACAGGGTCTTGCTCTGTTATCCAGGCTGGGGTGGAGATGCCAGCCTCAGACTCCTGGCCTCAAGCCACCCTCCCATCTCAGCCCCCAACATGGTTGAGACCACAGGTGTATGCCACCACACCTGGCTAACTTTTGTATTTTTTGTAAAGATGGGGTCTCACTATGTTGCCCAGACTAGTCTCAAACTGCTGGGCTTACGCAGTTCTGCCTTGGCCTCCCAAAGGGCTGGGATTTCAGGCGTGAGCCACCATGCCTGGCCCAGTGTGTGCTGATTCCATAAGCAACTTTCAGGATTTGATGTGGTCATGTTCCCCTCATGTGTCTCCTTTCCTGGCTGAGATGAACATCACTTGTATGTGGGGTTTCTTCGGCAATGACACATAATGAAGCTTCTCAGGTCAGTGCCTCCCAGCCGCAGGCCTGCCCGCACCCCACGGCCAGCAGTGGGCTCTGCTCACACGGTGCTTGGACTGCCCAGGTCTGTGTGTTCAGGGGCCTGGGCTGCAGGACAGTGGTGGACCCCGGGCACACTTTTGTCAGGACATGTCCCCAGCAGGCAGGAGGCCAACATCCCTTGGCCAGAGAAATTGCCCAAAGTCCACAATGGGGAGGTCACCCCACCTCCCTACTAGGGGAGGCGGCGGGGGGCAGTATTTGCTGAGCAGCAATCCAAACGATCACATGTGTTCTCATCAGTTTCTCTAAGTGACTGTTAATTTCCTTAATAGCCCAGAGGCTCTTCGAGGCTGGGAGCTATGTTTACGTTGTTCACCTTTAGAAAGCAATAAGCAAATATTTGTTTGACCAGAGAGTGACACCCGCATGTCTGGGATCCCATTTACACAATGTAATTGCCGCCCACCCCTCCCAGCGCCCTCCGAGCAGCTGTGCGGGAGGCTGCACACCAGGACACCTTCAGGCTGGTCCGACCCTGGAAGCTGCAGAGGCCTGGAAAAGGTGCCGCAGACGCTGGGCGCTGGAACAGTAGATGTCCACGGTCACGGTTCCCAGAGGCTGGACATCCAAGGTCGGGGTATGGGCAGGGTGGTTGGTTCTGAGGCCTCTCTCCAGGGTGTGCAGAAAGTGTGCGTGTGTCCTATCACCTCTCCTTCTAAGGACACTGAGTCATGCTGGATGAGGGCCCACCCGAATGGTCCCGTGCTCACTGATTCACCTCCTTAGAAAGCTCATCTCTAAACATAGCTGCACACGGAGGTCTTGGGAGCTGGGCCTTCAACACATGAATTTTGGGGGAGACACAGCTTAGTCCATCACACAGAGGCTTGCAAACAGTTCGGCTCTGCTCCCAGAGGGAGTTGGGGGTCTCAGAGCATCGACCTGCTTGTGCCTGTCACTGCCAAGCAGTTGCAAATCCGGCCAGGCTTCCAGGACCCCACAGCACACACAGGCCTGCAGAGGAGAGGCTCCCGGGCGCCTGTCTGGGGAGGTGGGCGCCGCTGCGCCGGGTACTCTCGTCACGAACAGCCTCTAAATGCGGGTCGTCTTTCCCTGTTGATTATTGCCATTTCTTACCCAGTGCAGTTACTTGGAAGGAATAAACACATCTTTGCGCACCAAGGCACGCAAGCCTGGCCTTCCCAGCTCAGAGGGTCCTTGACAGCAATTTGAGATGAAACAACTGTGATCAAAGAGAGAAAGTGGAGGCAAGGCTTAGCATCCCACAGATCAGAGGCCCTGGTCCCCCAGGATAGACAGGCCAGGGGTGAAGACACCCACCAAGCCTGAATCGCTGAGCTCAGGAGAGACAGGTCAGGGCCCCATAGGAGAGGAAGGTCCCTGGGTGAGCCCTTCCCTGAATTACAGGCTCAGGAGACGGAGGCCCGGGCCCCAGAGGAGAGGACGCTCCCCGAGCGAGCTCCCCACAGCATCCAGGCATTCTGTCTTTGTGTTCCTGTAAAATAGCACTTATGTTTGAAAGTGTCAGAAGTCGGAGGTCCCTGGCAACGTCATATATACCAAACAGGGACGCCTTGGAGGAGGCTCGCAGGATGGGAGATCCCCGGGTGTCTCCCCAGGTTAGAGGTGGCAGGAGACCCCAGATGCCACCAGCCCCTTCTTCCCCTGACCTCGGGTCCCTTCTTTCTCCTGATTCTGCCACAGAAAGCTGAGAATTCAAAGAAGGACCGAGGCAGATTTCCGAGTGTTTCCCGGCTCTGTCTTCTCCGTCCACCCTTTGTTCTGGGGTTGAGGGGTGTATGGGGTTTGGAATCCCACCCAAGGCTCCTGGTATCTGTGCAGACCCCAGAGTCTGCCCAGGAAGCCACAAAATCAGTGCCCACACCAGCACGTGCTGCCCAGGAGAGGAGGATTCGGGAGGAATGGAAGGCCTGGGGCACAGGCCCCCTCCAGCTCCCATGGCTCCACTCCAGGCCATCTTCCCTCTTGACGGGGACACCTCCTGCCTTAGAGAGAGGTGGGGATGAACATCTGGGAGACCGTGCAGCTGGTGGCGCAACCAGTAATGATGGGGAAGTCGTGTTTATTTGACTCCTAGCAGCGAGCCGGCCATGGCATATGCTCTGCTGCTTGCAACGATTCCAGAGGCTGGCATGTTCCTCCCTCCACCCCAGGCTTTGCCACAGAAATGCCTGGTCTGCTCAAGGCCACCCCACTGGGGACAGCGGTTACTGATGCTGCGTCCTCTGCATCCACCCTAGCACAGATGGAAAGACACCTGCTGAAACCAAGCCACCTCATCCTCAGTCCCGGGCATGTACAGGCTCCTCCATCACAGGCCAGAGATGGCTGGCCCAACACTCTGTCACCAGATGAGGCTGTGGAGCTCCCAGAAGGGCTAGCCTTGGGCCCCGCATGGTCAGACCAGAAGGGCTAGCCTTGGCCTCTGTGTGATCAGACCAGAAGGGCTAGCCTTGGCCTCTGTGTGGTCAGACCAGAAGGGCTAGCCTTGGCCTCTGTGTGGTCAGACCAGAAGGGCTAGCCTTGGCCTCCCAGAAGGGCTAG